>JAPZQE010000070.1:50704-83408 GCA_028828645.1 Rhodotorula sp. PL61-2 | reverse complement strand
CACTCCTGGATCGCCTTGCCGTCCGCGAGCGGGTCGGTGAACGGCACGCCGAGCTCGATGATGTCGGCGCCGCCGCGCTCCATGGCGAGCATGAGCGGGACGGTCGCATCGACGGAGGGGAAGCCCGCCGTCAAGAAGGTGACGAATGCGGGCGAATTCTGCGGGCGAGCGCGAGGAGCGGGTGGGCGTGCATTGTTGGGCGCAACGTGAGCAGGGTCGGGTGGATGGCGGCAAAGGCGGTTGATGAGGAGGCAGCGAGATGAGGACGGGGTGAGCGGGGAGAGCAATGAAGGGCGAAGCGGGCGGGAGAGGGCGCACCTCTGCCTCCTTTGCGGCGAAAGTATCCCTCAGGTGCTTGGACATGGTACAGCTAGTGTGGTTGCGGAGCAAGAGAGAGGTTGCGGCGGGGGAGCCGGCTCTGGCCCGCTCGCGGCGTCGAGGCGGCGGTCGGAGCCGCGCGCGCAAAGTCCGCTCCCCGCGTTGACTTCGCGCCCGCACTCTGTCATCCGGGCAGTGGCGCCTTCTTGTCCACGGAGATTGATCCACTATCGGGAAAGTGCGAATACAGCCGCTCGCGATCCTCCGCAGCTCTGCCCGCAAGCACGCTCAATGGTCTGGACCTGGAGACGGCAGCGACGGTGTTACACGCTCGTACAGGATGACAACCGGTGCACAACGAGCGAACTGCAAAGGAGTAGACGATACAACGGCGTGGAGGGGCGTCTGAGCGGAAAGTCGGCATGAGCTCAGGGTGAAGAGGAAGGGGAGAGGCGGAGGACAGCGCGCGGCGGACAACTCCGACATTCGATGGCCGCTCAAGGGCGCCGCGCGGAAGAGTATGAGGCGATGGTGGACGATCGCGCGAGGCGCGGTCGTAAGGAGGGGACGGCCCGTCCAGCGGAAGAAGGCGAGCGGGCGATTCAAGGCGCCGCTCCACCCGCCCGTCCGGCCGACCTCCCGAACGCGACGCCGGCGCGAGCACGACAGGCCGCTCACGCTTCCATCTCTGCCTCGCCGGCGGCCTTGCGGGCCTCTGCCTCCTTGGCCTCCTGCTCCTTCTTGCGGCCATACTCGCCCTTGTCGACGCCGAGCCCGACGGCCCTGCGGCTCTCCTCGATCGTGTAGGGCTCCTCTGCAAGCTTCTTGAGCTGGCGCTTGTGGGGCTTGCCCTTGAGGTGCGTCTCGAGCGAGGGCGCATCGGCGAAGTAGCGCGCGCAGGCGACGCAGGTGTGCTGGGCCATGCCTGTGGACGGAAGCGAGGTCAGGCCGGGTGCTCGGCGGATACAAGGGAGGACTCGGAACGCACCGGGGATGTCCTCGAGGTCCTTCTTTGCGAGGTCCTCCTGGAACTTGGCGCGGCCCTGGTCCTTGAGGTCGGCGTGGATCTGGTCAATGTCGCGTTTGTATCGGCGCATCTTGATGTCGGTGGCCTGGTTCTTCTTGCTGTGCAGGGTGCATGGCCGGCAGAGAGACGGAGGAGGGGCGGAGGTGAGCGAGAGCTGATGAGGAGGCGGGGGAGGTGTAAGGTGAGGGGGAGGAGGGAGGAAGGCTCACGGGTTGGAGGGGGTGCGGCTGCGCCTGTTGCGTCCCATGGCTGTAGTTGCGATTGGGCTACAGAGTGGCTAGTAGCGAGTGAAGAGCGAGGCGGGGCGGGGCGGGGCGCTGCTGGTGCTGGTGCTGAGCACGGGGCGACAGCGACGACTCGGCGCCGACACGCGCACTCGCCGCTTGTCCTCCAGCTCAACGCCCCTGCTTCCCGCAACCGTACAGCTCGCGTCGCAAGATGGCCCCCAAGACCGCCGCCCCCGCCGAGGCCAAGGCCGTGCGTCCCCCTCCTCCTTCCGCCCAGGTTTTCGCACTGACCGTTTCGCCCTCCCTCGACCCCCACTCGCCGCCCGTGCCTCTCCGGGCATCCGTGGCACTTTTGAACGCCTCAATACGCTTCTCCCCGCCTTATGGCCGTCGACAGAACACTTCGCTCGGACCTAACGCGAAAGAGGGTGAATTGGTTTTCGGAGTCGCGCACATCGTCAGTATGACCTCCTTTTGCGTTCTAGACGGCCCTGTGTGGTTCTGCAGGCCTCTTTGCACGTCCTGGGGCGAGCGCGAAGTCTGGCGATGCCTTTCCGGCGATTCCTCGCGACCCGCGCCTCCTCCCGTCCATTTCGCTCACCTTCGCTCGTGCGCCCGCAGTTCGCGTCGTTCAACGACACCTTCGTCCACGTCACCGACCTCTCGGGCAAGGAGACCATCGCCCGTGTGACCGGTGGCATGAAGGTCAAGGCCGACCGTGACGAGTCGTCGCCGTACGCTGCCATGCTTGCTGCCCAGGTGCGCCTCTCCACCATGCGCTCACTCGTAACAACCGACTCACGCTTCCCACCCACAGGACGTCGCGACCCGCTGCAAGGAGATCGGCATCACTGCCCTCCACATCAAGATCCGCGCGACCGGCGGTGTCGGCACCAAGACCCCCGGCCCCGGTGCCCAGTCGGCCCTCCGTGCCCTTGCCCGCGCCGGCATGCGCATCGGCCGCATGTGCGTTCTTCGCCTCCTTCCGTCTCTCGCTTTGGCTACCGGCGTCCTGACAGCTCGACATTCACAGTGAGGACGTCACCCCCGTCCCGACCGACTCGACCCGCCGCAAGGGCGGTCGCCGCGGTCGTCGCCTCTGAGATCCTCGCTACAACGCCGATTTCCTTTCTCCTTTCCTGCTCTGCCACCTCCGTCTCGCCGTTCCACCCTCCCTCCCACTCCGACTCCCTCCCCGATCGATGCCTGCCTCCCTGCGTGCTCACTCCCCTCTTTGTCGACGAGCAACGAGGCCGGGCCGGCGTTCAGCGAGCTGGTGGTCGTGTGGCGAGATGGACGTGTGCGACGAGACGCTCCTGGAGGCGCGTGTGAGTGGGTTGGGAGATTGGTTAAAGGCGGATGGGCGTGGAACCTCAGGGTGGGAGGGCGGTGTGTTGCGTCTTTGTTGGTGCATTGCGCTGCGTTCCCTCTCTTCTTGTTGTCCGAGAGGAGCCTCAACCCGTCCGCGGACCTCCGCTTGCTCCTCTCGATCGCTTTTACCTTGCGCTCTATCCTGCTCTCGCGGATCACTCTTGCTTGAATTGTCCAGATGCTCCTACCGCGCCTAGACCGTAGACAAGTTCCCAGCGCCTCGAACACCTCCGCCCCCTTAACCTTACGAGCCGTCTCTTCGACGCTCGCCGCCTCCCTCGCCCACCCGAGCCTCGCCCCCTCCATCCAGCTCACGACCGTCACCGTGCTCGAGATTGTCTACCTTGCCGCGCCAACCTCCCCGTCCAGTGCGTTGTACAACACCTCGAGCGCGCTGTCCGCGCCCTCTGCGAGCGCCAGCAACCTCGCGGCATATGCCACAGACTCGTACGACGGCCTGACGTTCGCGCAGCTCGGTGCGCTTTTCCTCTCCACGCTGCGACGCTGCGACGCTAATCTCAGCGAAAGAAGGCGCGGCGTTCTCGTCCGCGCTCCTCGCGCTCCTCGTCCTCGTGTGTGGCGCGGCGTTCTTCATCCGCCAGGCGGGCGAGATGAAGCGCCTCATGGAGGTCGACGACGAGGAAGCGCTGAGCGAGGTGGGGCTCGGGGTGGAAGGGGGAGGAAGAAGGAGGGAGAAGGGACGCAGGGGGAGGAGAGGGGAGAGGAGGGGGTTGATGGGTGCGTTCGTTCGCGTATTGTCCTTGAGCTCTTCCCGTCGTCTGCATGGCACACCTCGAGTGCAGCGCCGGGAGCCTGGCCGCTGACCGCTCATCTCCTCTGCGCGCAACGCCGCGCCTGCAGGCTCCGCGGGCGAGCGGACGGATTCGACGAGCGATTCGAGCGACAGCGACGGCGACGAGAACGTCAAGTTGTAGCTAGCCCCTCCGTACCTGCGCTGCGTTGTTCGCCCGGACCGGGCGAGAGAGAGATGGACAGGAGGCGCCGCTTTGACCTTCCCAAGCCGCGGACGCTCCGCGCTCGCTCCTCCCCTGGCGCCCTTCTCCTCTCGCAAGTCTCTTGAACTGCTACACGCTTTGGCGCACGGCTGCCATGGCCCGACTGCGCTCACGGCCGCTGCGCCCGCTGCTCGCGCTTGCACTGCTCTCCCTCGTCTCGTTACCCGCCCACGCCGAAGATGCGACGGTCACCGATGCCTCCGCGGCGATGATGGCAGCGGCGGACCTCCCCGACCTTCCCAGCGAAACAAGCAGCGCCGAAGTCGCTTCCATTCCCGCCATGATCGGAGGCGGCAATCGCGGGATCGAGGCGTACCAAGCGCAGCAGTCGTTCACAAGCTCGCTCGAGAGCGCCCTGAGCAGCGTCGCGGCGACGATGACGGCTGCGGCGCCGTGGGCGACGAGCACGGCGGGGATGGCGCCGTACACGGATGAGGAGGACACGGTCGTGCTGCATTCCGAGGGCTCGTTGACGTGCGCCGGTCTTCCTTCCCTCTCCGCTCACTGCCGCGGTAGAGCTGATGACGTCGCGCACAGGTACGCCTGCCCGAACGACGGCGACGAGTGGGTCGTCGAGGACCTGACGGACTCCCTCTCGGCTCACACAGCGACGGGCGCGGGGTGCTACGTCCAGTACGCGTTTAAGGGGGACGGGGTGCAGGTCTGTGCGTTTTGGCTCCAGCTGTATGGAAAAAGGGACGCCGGGATGGTGCTGACCTTGTGGCGGTACGCAGACGGTGCGACGGGGACGGATGGAGGGGTGTTTGGCTGCTCGTGCGTCCCTTTCCTTCGCTTTCGCCCTGGACTCCTTCTTCTGGGCGATTAAAAGGACTGACGAGCCTGTTCGTACCGCTCGACCGCGTCGTGCACCATCTCCGCCATTTTCTGTCCCCACCTTCGTTGTTTCGTCGTCTCTACAGCGTCAGCGCCGGCTCGCGAAACTATACAGGCTGGTGGAACGGCTTTGGCACGACCAATACGTACAAGCCGTACCAAGGATCGTGCGCGATGCAGGGGCTCGGCTACGACGAACACACAATCCAGCTCGTCAACTCGCCATGTACGCTCCGCTTTTTTCTTTCCTGCGACTCCTCCTTGGCCCCGCGGCAGCGTCCTTACGGGTCCACCTGCAGACCAACCCGGCAAAGTCTGGTTCACCGGCACGCCTCCCCTCCCTCTCCCCCGTCAACCTTCCTAACCCCCCTCCCTCCCCCCAGGTCTTCGATACTCAACCAACAAGACCGAGCAGCCCTGGGAGACGCATTCTTGGGACGCCTGCTGCGCGGCGTACACGTTTCCCGACGGCGTCGCGACGACGGTCGAGAGCAAGCCGAAAGCGACAGGCGCGGCGGGAGGGACGAACGTCGCGGGGATGAGTACCGGGACGATGGTCACTGTCATGTGTGCCTGTTCCCACCCTTCTGTGAGCGAAGCGAGGCTGACAAAGGCGCGTGTGCAGCGGAGGGCTGGGACTGATCATCGCGCTCGCTTCGGTTCTGATCGGGTGCGTTTCCTTTTCTCCCTCCTGTGCATTCCGCTCCTTGACCTCGGGCATAGTACCATTACTGAACCTCGAGCGCCCACAGTTGCATGTGCTGCAAAAAACGCCCTGCCTCCGGCAACGCGGGAACTAAGTCCGCTCTGCGCGACGCGCTCAACAACGACTCGAGCGACTCGGGTGCGCTCCTTCTCTCCGTCCTGTCTCCCCGGTTTCGTCTGTGCTGACGGGAATTTGAGGTGTGGCAGCAGAGTCGCAACCGCTTCGCGGGAAGGACCGCAGTCTCGGGCGCCGGAAGCGGCACGGCGGAGGCGAAGACGAGGCGACGTCGAGCAGCAGCAGCGAAAGCGACAGCAAGGACGAGAAGCGGAGCAGGAGGAGGCGGAGACGGCGGTAGCGCGTCGGGCAGCTGTACCTCTGGCGGACTTGCACGCCGCTGGGAACGCACCTGCGCTGCGAGAGGTCACAAACGACAACACACCGTCCTTCATTCTACACACCCATGCTTGCGCTCTATACCGCACTCGAGCGGTCAAAGCTCGTCCTCCGCGAGTCGGGCCCGTGAAGATGCTCGTCCAGGAGGCCCTGCGCCTCCTCGTCCCGCACACGATGGTGGTGGCCCTTGTGAGGGTCGAGTCCGTAGAGGAGGTAATTCTCGCCGACCAGTGACTTGGCGACGAACTGTAAGGTGACTGAGGGTCAGTGCAAACGGAAGGAGGAAAGGGAGGAAAGCGGACCATAAGGCGGTCGAGTCGCTGCGCGGGACAAGGGCGTCAGGTTATAAGCACGAAGGACGGTATAGGGACGCACGTTGACAATGGCGTACGCCTGCGAGACGCCGCTCGAGAAGCGCAGGTAGTCTAGCGAGCAGATCGTCTCAAGGTTGACGTGCTGCGGAAGGCCCTCGACCTCGTCGTCTCCGAGCTGGACCTCGTAGCCGTACCCGTACGCATGGCCCGACGCGAGCACCTCGGGAGACTTGAGGAAGCGCTCGAGGAGCGGGTTGTAGATGAAGGGGAGGGGGGCGCCGTGATCTGCACGCTGGCAAGGTCAGCACAAGAAGGTGAGGCGAGCGAACGGCGGGCGCACCTAGCGCGCTAGAGACGAGGTAGAATGTTGTGAGCATATCCTGCAAGAACCGCGGGTTTGCGAATTGTGTGCGGTGGAGGAGTGCCTTCGTCCACTTCGAGTCGAGCCGCGAGATAACCATGCACAGCTGCCCGAGCTGGTCGAGCATCTCCCTGCGCGCGGTTGCCATAGTCGATTAGCCAGTTGAGGCAGAAAGGCAGCAGGATGATGGGGAGAGGGAGGAGGCGTGGTAGAGAAGGCGGCCCACATTTGCAGCGCTTGTAGCGAGGCGTCTGCGCGAGAGACGCGTCAGATGATGACAGACAACTCGCGGTGCATCTCGGCGGAGCTGTAAAGATAACTGCAAGAGAGCGGAGGAGAACGCACACAGCTCCGACGGCCATTCGCCCTGCAGGCTCAGCTCGTATCGCGCCATCGCCCGCGCCTGCACCGTGCGGTTGACGCGCGCACGAAGCGCGCCGAGGTTCTTGATGATAACCTTGGGCGTCTTGGTCGGCCCGTCCTTGCAGTTTGCGTAGGAGAGGATCTGGCAGAGGACGTCGCCCATCCGGCCGATCACCTTGGCATACGTCCGGCGGATTGTCACCTTCTGCCGCGTCGTTGGGGGGAGAAGCGCGGCAAGGAAGGCGATCGTAATGCCGATCATAACGCAGACGAAGCGCCGCCAGGCGACATCCCACCCGTACCCAACCGTCGAGAGGGACGGATTGTGGGCGTCCTGCCAGCTGCGAGGCTCGGCGGTAGTCAGTGGTGTGAGAACAGAGCGACATCACGTGCCGGGAAACGATGGGCAATGAGTGAGACAAGGGAGGAGAACGCACGAGTAGCCGATGACGAGCATCGTGGTCACGGCGGGAAGAATAGCCGTCATGACGGGCTGCATGTGCACGCGCCAGAAGAAGAGGAACGGCCATGCGACGGCGCACACTGCACCGACAGCGACGGGGTGGCCCTTGCCCGTCTGCGCGGCGATCGACCACAGGCAGAGACCAATGGCGGCGCCGGCGATGGTGCCGAAAACTCGGACCAAGTAGCCGAAGGCGACATCGCTGTGGGTAGGAGAGGGCGAGTGAGCTGCTGTGAGAAGACGGAAGGGAGGGTGCCGGTCGAAACAGCGAATGCTCGAGCCGAGCAGCGAGCGAGCTGAGGCGAACGAGAACGAGACGAACAGCGCAACAAGGGAACTCACCCAAGGAACTGGTTTGAGGTGAGGCAGATCATGACGAGAACCCAGACGCCGCGGTTGACGTAGAAGAAATGGCTCGTCGAGGGGAACTGCGTGGGCAGTCAGTACTCCCAGCGTCAGACGACACGAAGAAGAGACTCACCATCGCGGGAAGCGAGCAAAGACCTGTACAGAGAGAAGGGTGAACCCCGTTATTCCCGAGCGAGCGGGACGTAGGGGACGCACCGAGCAGCAATGAACTCTTGATCCCGAAGAGCACGTCCCGACGCGTAAGGAGGTCGAAGAACCCTGTGACCTTGACCCCGACATACTGGACGAGGTCCTTTGGGGGCGCGCTGTCCGGGTTGCGAGGGGCTGAGAACGCCGCCGTATTCAAATCGCGCAACTCTTCCGGGTCCTGCAAACGTGTGGAGGAGGGTGGTAGGACGTCGACGAGGTAGGAGGGAGGAGAGGAAGTGAGCGCACGTCTTCGCCGTATTCCTCCGCTACCGCCGAGCGGGTGAACCGCGCTTTCTTCCAGTTAGGAAACCAGATCCTGCGGGGATACGTGTTCATAAGCTGAATGCGTGCATTGATGGCGTTTTCGGGCGAGGGGGTGGAAAAGAAGAAGGAGCAGGAGCACACCTCGGTCGACGCCGCTTCGTCTCGACTTTGAGCACCGTCTCGAATAGCTCGATGAGCGCCTCGCTCCAGCTCAATAGCGCATGCTCGTATTGAAAAGACCAGAACAACCCGCGATGGCTCGGCTGGCTCTGCATTTCGTCAGCGTCGCCAAGCTCGCCGCGCGCCTCGGCGCCGAACGGGTCGAACAGCCGCGCGAACGGGCGAACGACCTCGAGCCGCTTGTCGTCCCTGTATGCTGCGAGCGCGGCCTTGAGCGCGTCGAGCTGTGTCTGCGAGGTGGAGACGAGCTTCTCGACCTCGTCGTGGTTGTATCGGACGAAGGCGCGGTAGGTATCGTCGAGTGACTTGAAGCGGTGAATCACAGCGATGAGGTGGGCCACGGACTTGTCCAGTACGCCGAGGAGGTCTCCGCTTGCCTTGGATAGGAGGCGCATCAATTCCTCAAGGTGTTCCTCGTCACGCCTGCGGGGTCGGAACGGGTCAGCAGAGCGTTCAGCAAGGTATGGAGGCGAAACGTACGGGTTGTGCAGGTAGTCTTCGAGGTCGGCATATGTCTGTGGGCGGAGCGAAGTTAGCCACAGTACAGAGGGGTTGAGGAGGAAGCGTACCATCGACTCGACCACGCCTACCGGCTTGACGTCCAGCTGCGGATGCAGCACCTCGTGCAGCAGGCTCGGCAAGGAGATATGGCTGCTCGAGCCCTTCCCATGCCCGTGCCCGTGCCCGTGACCGTGTCCGTGCGCACTCGAGCGGTTCCGCGAGCGACTCCGCCGCCGCTTCTCCCGCGTGAAACGCGTGTGGCCGTGCGCGTGCGGGTGATGGTCCGGATGCGCCCCGCCGGAGATCGACACGCTCGTGCGACCCTCGGGTTCGCGGTCGTGCGAGGACCCGGACGGGTGCTCCGCCAGGTCCGCGAGCGAAGCGGACGACTCGTCCCTCGTCCGCAGGCCAGGGGAGGACTGCGCGCGCACCATCCGCGGAAGCGCGTGCTGTGCGCCTGAGAGCGGTGAAGAGGCATGCACCGGACTGGACGACGGGCCATAGGCGTGCTCACTATCGCGCCGAACGCGGCTAAGCGCTTCGCCCAGTGCGGCCGGGTCCGGCGCGGAGGACGAATCGTGCCGCGAGTGCGCCGGTGAGCGTGTCGGTGATGGAGGGCGCGTCGAGCTGGGCGTATGGTCTGGCGAATTGGCTCGCGAGCGGCCCATCCGGAGGACGAGGTCGTCCGCTGCAGGACCGCCCTTCGCCTCTGACTCGTCGCGATGGAGATGCTTCTCGACGATGGCATGGAAGAAGGCGAACCCGCCTGCCGGGAGTAAGTCAGTCCGGGAAGAATGAGGTAAGGAGATGGAAGCTACAAAAGACGTACTCGTCCGCGCAACGAGCACCCGCAGGTTCTGCAGCATCCCCGACAGGTCTCGGCCGTTTACACGTGCAAAGCTAATCTCGCGGCTCAGGTTCGCCTCGGACGCAGTCATGAGCGCGACGATGCCGTTCGCGGCGTTTGCGGAAGCTTGTATCGACTTGAATTCGAGCCAGTCGGCTGAGCGGGGGTTGGCGGCGAGCATCCGAGGCTAAGTGACGGGAAAGTCAGTCTCGTTGGGAAGAGGGAGTTGGCGGAGCAGCGGAATTAAGGCGTACCTGGTCCTTGACCACCTGGTGCAGCGGACCGAGGACGGCAAGAAGACGGTCGGCAAACTGGTGCGCCAGGGTTTCGGGGAATACAAGGAAGGTGCAAGCGAGGCCGATCGCCTGCTGACATGTGAAAGGGAGGAAAAAGACAAGCTGCGGAGCAGTCGGTAGAGCGTGAGCGCACGCGGGAGAGCACACCTCGCAAAACACGGGAGGGGAAAGCTCACGCCGATCGAGTAGTACGGGTAGGGGAAGAGGACGGCAATGGTGAGGCAGACGATCTGGCGGGTGGAAATTCGGGGTGAGCGGGGCGTGACCTTCGCAAGCCTAGGAATGACCGGGACGCACCAGCAGGATCATTGCGAAAATGGTGCCAAAGATGACGGGCCCGGGTCCGACGTATCCACGAAGCCAAAGCTGCGCGGGTTTGGGATCGGGAGACCAGGTGAGCGGAGAACGCGCTCAGGAAAAGATGGGGCGCAGGGCTCACGAAGAAGCCGCAGCCCACGCCGAGGAAGATTGCACAGACGGCAGAGCTGCCGGGCTCGATGAAGTCGCCATGGAAGACGCCTGCAGAACGAAGGGTAAGCGTGGGTTTAAGAGAGAACGTGCCTGGATTCAGATAGGAGGACGTGACCCACCCTCCTGGATCGCAGTCGTGACCTGCGCGGCGGTCATTCCTGGCTGAGCGTACTGCTGCGATGCATAAGCCTGAAACTCGCTCTGCGTGAAGGCGTAGGTTGAGCGCGCAGCGTGTGCAATGGCAACTGCACGTTAGAAGCCGGGTCAGCTTTTTAGCTCGCATGAAGAGAGACGAGACGCACTAGCTATGCATGCCCATGCCCAGCTGATCGCAACGAGGAGGAACTGGAAGAAGGTTGTCTCGAGGTGCGAAGCGATGGGCTGTGCGGCGGGCGAGATGACCGAGACGATGAGGACGAGGAAGGCCGCCTGGCCGAGCATCGTCAGGCTCGGCGTGCAGAGCACTGTGTGACCAGGTTCTCGCGTCAGTCTCTCCGGCGAGAGATGGAGAAGGAGGTATTCACTCAAGACGAGGCCACACCACGACGCGACGCTCGCTCTGATCACCGGCCGCATGCCCTTCCAGTTGAGGTGCGGCTTTGCCCACGCGAGAAAGCCCGGAAGGGGCGGCAAGCCCCGCTTGAGCGCCGGCGGCGTCGTCTCCCGCGGCTGGGCGAACTCGGGGCGGTCGTACCCCGTCCCTTGCTCCTTCTTCTGCATCATGGGAGGCGACTGATCCGCCTTCTCCTTGCCGTCATTGCGGTGCTCATCGCTCGAGCCTCGTCGCGCAGAATCAGAGGGAGGGTACGAGGTCCCCTCCTCTCCTCGCACCTCGTCGGCATTAGGTGCGCCCTTCTCGCCCACGGCGCCATCCCCCACCGCGCTCAGCGGGACGACGTCCGGCTCCCTCGCGAAACCGACGTGCTTCTCCTCCCTGTCGAGATCCCTCTGAACCGTCTCCGTTCCTCCTCCTCCTCCCCTCCCCGCATCCTCCACGACAATCTCCGGCACGCGCGTCACAAGCTGCGCGGGCTCGTGCCCTTGCTCCGAATCGGGGTCGTCGTCCTCGTCGGCGAGAGTGAACCGCGGCCTGCGCGCGGCAGAGGACGGCGCGGGCGGCATCCGGTGCGATCGGGCGATGAGGACGGCGAGGGAGATGCAACAGCGAGCAGAGCTCCGCGCGGGCGACCGGCGGGTGTAGAGAAGCGCACAGAACTGTCCACACGGGTACAGCCAGCTCACAGCTTGCTCGAGCGGGAGCAGCGCGAGAAGAACCCCGCAACCTCTCCGCTGCTCGCGACCGAACGCGCTTCATCGCAAGTTGAACCCCATCGCACCGCCTCCTTTTCTCTCTTCCCTGCAAGCACTGAAGAGCAAAGTCGTACACTGCACGGTACCCTCCCAGTCCACTGCCTGGATGCGCGCGAGCTCTCACCGCCCGCCCGCGCTTCCCGGCCCCGCCGGGTACCCTTGCTGCCCTCCGGCCTGAGCCGCCTGCTGCGCGTGCCACGCCGCCCATGCCTGCTGCTGCTGCTGCTGGTCGTCCGCGGCATAGTACGCCCCGGGAGCCTGCGGCGGCGGCGCGCCCTGCCCCGCCGCCGGCCCGGGCGGGAGCGGCGAGCCCGCGTGCAGCGACGGAGGCGGCGAGGTCGCGCCGCCTGCGCCGGGGGGCGCAGGCGCATACGCCTGTTGCTGGTGCTGGGCGTAGGCGTGCGGGTGTGGCGGACCGTGCGCGGCGGGAGGAGGCGAGCCCGCACCGCTGGCGCTGACGGAGAGCGCCGTCATCTGCTCGACGGGCACGGGTACGGGCGCCCGAGCGTACCCCTGCGCGTGCGCGTGCACCTGCGGTGGCGGAACAGGCGAGCCCGCGTCCTCGCCCGCGTAAGGCTGCGTCTGCGCGGGGTACCCCTGCGCCGGAGCGGGCGAGAGTGCCGGCGCGGGCGCCTCCTGCTGCTGCGGTGCATGGGCGGGGCCTGCGACCTGCGCAGGCCACACCCATGCGTTCGCCTGCGCGTCCCACACCGGCTGCTGCTGCGGGGGTGCCTGCTCCGCTTGAGGGCCCGGCGCGCCCGCCGCCTGCGCCTGCGCACGCGCCGCCATCTGCGCGTTGTATTCGGCGAGCTTCTGTTGGTACTCGGCCATCTGGCGCTCGTACTCGCGCTGCGCCTCGTCCTCTGCGCTCGGCTGCTGCTGCGGCTGCGGGGCGGGAGAGGCAGCGTACGGAGGCTGTTGCTGTGGAGCGTGCGGAGGAGGATGCTGCGCAGCGTAGGGGTCGTGCGGTGGCGCGATCGGTGCGTGAGGGTCGTACGGTCGCCCGTACGCGTCGAGCGTAGGCTGCTGCTGCTGCGCCAGGTAGCCGTTCGGCTGGGCGTAGCCGTGCGCGTCTATCGGCGGCGGATGATGAGTGAAACTCGAAGAGAGGCAGGAAGGCCGGTACGCACGATGCGGAGGCACGCCCGCCAGCTGCTCGTACGTCGCTTTGGCGCGATCGACCTTCTCGCTCATCGCGTAGAGGTCGGCTGCGCGCGCTCGGCGTCAGCGTCGGGTATGCGACGAGCGCTGTAGGCTGAGAGAGGCGCACCCTGCTTCTGCTCGTACTTGCGGATGAGCTGAACCACCTTTGGCCGGAGCGCCATGCTCGAGTTGTACAAGTCCTGCGGGCGATACAGCGCGTCAGTGCTCGTCCCAGTTCGAAGGTTGCGACCGCCCGGCAAAGCGAGCGGTATGCGAGGATGACGCACCGTAAGCTCCTCGTTATCCGCAAAGTCCTCACCCCTCGCCCGCAGCTGATGCATCAGCGCGAGAAGCTTGTCGACCGCCGCAGCCTGCGCGAAGATCTCCGCTTCTGCGGCTTCGGGGCTTGTAGGCGCATAAACAAAGGGCTGCGACTGGTGGTGAGCGGGAAGGGCGGGGGCGGGAGTGTGGGAGGGATCGTCGGGCAGCTCTTCCTGCGACTCCGGAGCAACATCAGCGCATCCCCTCCGTGACGCAAAGTGCCGACAAGCGAGAGAAAGAAAGCGCTACGCACAACGTAATTGGTGGGGAAGATGCCGATCCTGCCCCTTAGCTCTCCCCTCCACCACTCCTCGCTCACACGCTCGACCACGCGGATCGTCTCCCCGCGCCGGAAGGGCAGCTCGTCACCCGTCTCGCACTCAAAGTCGTACAGCCCGCGGACAAACTTCGGGCCGGCGGGAGCAGGGTCCACGCGTGGCGGGGAGGGCGAGCGCGCTCGCGATGACGACGGCTGGTAGTTCCGCTTGGGGTCGGCGAGCGCGGCGGACTCGGCGAGCGCACGCTGCAGCTCTTCCTCCTCGCGCCGAAGGATGTCGTCCTCCGAGGGGCCCTTCGGCGTCGGTGGGCGTTCAGGATGGAAGTTGTGCCCTGCGCGGCGCGGAGAGGGTCAGCGGAGCAAGAGAGTCAGGAAGGCGGGCCCGCACCCTGTCGCTTGAGCGTCTCGTACGTCTCGACGAGAAGGTCAAAGTCGGTGTTGTTCGGGTGCTCCTTGACCCAGGTTTCGATCTGCTTCAGCGCCTCCTTCTTGACGGTATCGTGCGTCGTCTGCGGGCACACACGCGCCTCACGTCAGCTATCAGGCCTGAATGTGAGGGCTCGTCGACGCACCCTGTCGTTGACGAGCCTCGTTAGCGCCTGCGTGAACGCCTTGCCGCTGATCTCGCGATGGAGCGACGGGCCGCAGTTGTTGACGAGCGCACCGGCGAGCTGTGCGGGAAACGCGCGTCAGAATTGTCAACCGGTCACAGCATGCCAGAAGGTGCAACGCATGCCGCAGACGCACAGTGAGAGAGAAGAGCTGGACGTTGGCGCTGCGGTGCGTGAAGCGCTTCTGCAGCGCGGCGACGCAGTTGCGCGCACTGTATGTTTCCGCGCGTAGGTCAGTACCAGTCTAGTACACGGTGCGCTCCCCGGCTCCTTGCGGCAGAGGCACGCAGCCTGCTCCGCCGCACTGATCGCGCGGCGGAGGGGAGAGGGGCGCACGCACCCGGGCTCGCCGTCGTCGTTGACCTTGTCGCAGACGTTAAGCGCGACCTCCCAGTTGATTTCGGTTTGCTTCTCGTCGGTCGCCTTGGCTGCGTGAGGGCGGGAGACGGGCGGTGAGCGGCATGTCCTCGGAGCCGAAGGGGGGAGAGGGCGCACCAACGACCTCATCGTACGGGTTGGTGGGGCGGCCGAACATGCCTGGCAGGTTTTGCTGATAGACTTGTGTCTGTCGCACGTCCGCCCTGTGCGGTGTACGGCGAGAGGGTGGGCCCGAGGTGTGGGGGTGACGAGGAGGAGGGTCCAACGAGGGCCGAGTGGCGTTCGAGCTACCGAGTCGTGGCAAGTGTGTTGCGGAGACCTAGCTGGTGCCCGTAAGCTCCTTCCAGCGACAGAGGAGGTTGTGACGGTGGAGAGCCCTCATCTGCTCTCGTTGCTCCTCCTTGTTCCGCTAACTCCGACGCGACTCTGGACTCTGCCTCTCCGCTGGACTCTTGCTTCTCTCCGTTGACACCGGCTCGTGCTGCACCGCCTCCCGCTCTCCGCTGCTCCGTTCATCGCGATCTCGCTTGCCTCCTCCTCGACCCGCCATCTCGCCGCACCCGAGCTCGCCCCCGCTCGTCTCCGTCCACCGGGAGCTCGCTTGCCCGCCCGTCTCCGCCTCCTACATCGGACGCGCCTCCTCGATCTCGTCCACGCGGCTCCACGCCCCCTGCAGATCCTCTCGCTTGCGCGCTGTATTCTCCCCTCTCGCTCGCCCACGCCCTGCCCGAACAGGCAGCCGCCGCTTGTCCCACGCCTCACGCGCAATGCCGGCTCTCCGGTCCTCCCCAGCGAGCCTAATGCCGAGTCGGAGCCGAACTCTTTCCGCCCTGCCGGCCGACCGCACGCTCTCAACGACGCGCTTCTCTCGCAGAACGCGATCGCGGCGCTGGATTTACGGAACGCAGACACTCTCAGGTGTCTCATCGGCGTCAGGGAAGCCCGGCTGCTGGGGGCGCTGGGAGCGCGTGTGCTCGGTGAGCAAGTCGAGGAATGCTCCTGTGCTCGAGGGGTTGCGGGCTCATGGTGTACGAGCCCCCGCCTCTTCCCTTCGCTTCTGCACCCGTTGCCCACTGCGCTAGCGTCCGACTCATCACCCACGCGCACGCTACTGTAATCATCGGTACCGACACAACTTCGCCAACGCGCAAGTTGACATTCTGATCCTGCCGGCTCTCTCGCGACTTTCACGCCCTTCCCGCCCCGCGCGTCGCCGCCGGCACTCTCCACACTTCAACGACTATCTCCCGCTACCACGCCCGCCGCCATGATGCGCCTCCTCTCCCTCGTCTCCCTCTTCCTCTCCACGCTCCTCGCGCTCGCCGCGCCCCTCCCCGGTCCCGAGCCCGGCAACCCCAAGTACCGCGCGGCGTCCCTCCCTTCCGCCACGACGCCCGCGGCGGTCGACCCCGTCGCGGCGGCGCTGGCGAGCAAGATTGCCGCGATCAACAAGGGGGTCGGGAAGTTGCCTGTGCTGCCCGTGCCGGAAGAGCTGAAGGCGACGCCCGCGGCAGCGGTCAAGGTTGTGCTCAACGCCAAGGGTACGCTACCTTCCCTTCCTTCTCAGCCACGTCGAGGAGAAGGACTGACCTTTCGCTTACCTTTCCCCTCATCCCACTCAACTCCTCCTTCACCGGGACCTCCTGCTGCTCCCTCTGAAGCCGCCAAGACCCGCCGCTCGCCCGCGACCCCGCCCGCTGCGAACCCCAAGCGCCCCTCCTCGCGCACGACGACTCCGACTACACCTCCCACCTTCAGCACCCCCTCGGCGCCGATCAAGGTCGCTCCGGCGCCCTCTCCGCCGGCAGGGAACCCGAAACACCAGTACGCCCCGCCGGCGGGCCTCACCACGGTCGAGTACACGTTCTCCGCGCCGGGCGGGGGGACGAAGGTCGTTGTTGTCGAGGGGCAGGGGAAGTGGACGCACCCTGGTGCGCCGAAGTGTGCGTACCTCTAAGCACGCTAGTTGACTAGATTGGTACTGATGCTCTCGTGACCAGCAGCGACGAGCAGGCCGTGAGCGGCAGAGGAGGAGGGCGCGAGAGAAGCATGCCTGGGTGCTCCTCTTTTGGGATTTTTTCGTAGCAGTTGGCCGGCAGTGTGAGGATGTACTCTGAAGTGCAAGGCTAGTCTCTCGTCCATCCTGGAGAGTATGGCATGGATGGAAAGGGGGCGGTGCTGTCTCCTGTCGCGAGTCGGCCGCTCGCTCCTCCTTCTCCTCATCTCTGCGGCTTCGAGCGCCTGCTGCGTCTCGTTCCCTACCGAGCACATTCCTCCTACACGCACACTCGCCCGCGATGGCCCACGCCCGCGCGCCTTCCCACGGGCGTCGTTCAACCTCGTCCGCCTCGCACGGCGGCGGCGGCGGCGCGCAGGGCGAGTTCCAGCCCGCGCCCGAGACGTCCGCCGATGCGTACGACCTTTGCAATGCGTTCTGGAGCTCGGGGCCGCAGGGGCGCCGGGACGCGGCGATGGGAAGGGAGGAGGACTGGGGGAGGGACGGGTACGAGACGGTCCTCGGGAGAGTCAAGAGCGCCGGGGCCGGGCTTGAGGCGCTCAGGGGACTCCTCAAGGAGAGGTGCGTCTCTCGCTGACACGCGGCTCGGATGTGCAGCGCTGCGGAGCGAGCGGCGAGGATTGCGGGAGGTGGGGGAGCGGGCGGCAATGAGGAATTGGGCAGCGCGAGCAGCTTCCTCGGCAGTGCCTTGCTGCCGAGCTTCATGCTCTCAGGGCGGTGAACCCCTCTTGGCCCGCGCAGCCCGCCTTCCTCGCCTCACCTCCGGAACACGACCTATATCCTACCTCCCTCTCGCTGACCTACCCTTCCGTCACTGCGCATGCAGGGCCGCCGTGTCGGAGGACAGTGCGAAACGGTTCATCAAGCTGTCGAAGCATGCGTTCGGGACGGGGGAGACGGGGTGCGTCCCGCCCTTCTTCCCTCGCTTCCCTCCAGTCTTCGCACGGATGGTTCGTCCCGCTCCGCCGACGGCTCGCTGATGATTTGCAAACAGACACATGGAACGCGCGCAGCTGCAACTCAAGGCCGAGCTCGA
Source organism: Rhodotorula sp. PL61-2 (assembly GCA_028828645.1). Taxonomy (NCBI): domain Eukaryota; kingdom Fungi; phylum Basidiomycota; class Microbotryomycetes; order Sporidiobolales; family Sporidiobolaceae; genus Rhodotorula; species Rhodotorula sp. PL61-2. The sequence goes on along the minus strand of JAPZQE010000070.1, from coordinate 65,804 downwards.
AGCGTCGGCAAAGAGCCAGACGGACCTCGCGCAGCTCCTGAGGCAGCAGGAGGCGATGGTCGCCGAGTTTGCGCAGAAAAGGGACGCGGTGCGGAAGGCTGTGCGTTGCGCTCGCTTGCTCCACGTCCTGCAGGTCGTTCGCAGCGGGAAGAGCTGATGAGTGCGGGGCACGAGCGCGCAGCAACAGCAGAATGTCGAGAAGCTGTGGAAGAATCTTAACAACCAGCGTGCGCACGTCCTTAAGGTGCGTCCCTCACCCTCCTCTCGCTCACGTAAGCGTGGCTCACGGTTCGTTCCGCGCAGGCCAAGGAAAAGTACGAAGCCGATGCGATTCAGATCAACGCACTGCATGCGCAGGCGTCGCTCCTGCAGGGCAAGGAGCTTGACAAGGCGCGTCGACTATCGCCTCCGGGGTGCAGTCCGCTGACGAACGAGCGCAGGTCTCGATCAAGCTTGACAAGGTGCAGCAGTCGGTCGAAGTCAACGAGCGCGACTACAGAAACTACACGACGGTGCTGAAACAGACGACCGTGTGCGTCACTTCCCGACCGTCCGCCCGAGCAGCTCCTGATAAATCACGGGGCGGTTGCAGTGAGTGGAACATGGCATGGAAGTCATTCTGCGACGTGCGCCCGTCTCTTCCTTCCGCCGCGCCTTCCGCTGACTGTTACTCATTCTCCGCGCGCACAGCTGGTGCAAGACCAGGAGGAAGAGCGGCTCGAATTCGTCAAGTCGCGGATGTGGGACTACGCGAACGGGCTGTCGGCCGTCGCGATGTCGGAGGACGAGGTAAGCTCCTCCATCCGCTTTCCTTCGCAGCGTCCCGCTCATTCTCGCCCTCGCACAGTCAGCCGAGCGCACGCGCACAGCACTGGAACAGTGCGACCCCAAGGTGGACGTCCGCATCTTCGTCTCGCAGTTTGGCACCGGCCACCTCATCCCCGACCCGATCCCATTTGTCGACGTCAAGGCAAAGGAGCCGCCGCCCAAGCAGGGCTACAAGTCTGCGCGCTTCATCCGCTCGTCCACACGCATTCCCGGCGTCAAACATTCGCCATCTGCGGTGGGCGATATCGCCCGCGCGATGGGCCAGCAGCCCCAGCCTCAGCCCCAGCCGCAGAGGCAGGGCTCGCTCCCGCCTTCGCAGCAGCAGATGAGCCGCTCAGGCAGCCAGCCCGAATCGGTCGCAGCAGCGCGCCCGCCGTCGCGCGCGGCAAACCGCGCCTCGAACCCGAATCTCGCCGCCGAGGCCGCCGTCATCCCGCCTCCACAGCACCAGCAGCAGGCGACGTCGACGCCATCCCCCGCGCCGGCATCCGAATCTGTCGTCGTGCCAGAGGCCGCCCTCTCCCCCTCGCGCTTTGCCGTTTCTCCCGCTGCGAACCTTCGCGCGCGCCCCTCGTCCGAACACATCACCGCCGCGTCGCCGCCAATCTCCAAGCCGGGCCACATCTCGGCCGGCGCGTTTCAAAACCGCCTCTCGCTCGTGTCGCCGTCGCTTTCCAGCGGGGGCAGCGCGGTGGGCGAGCCGAACGAGCCCGCTGTTACGGCCAAGCCGGCGCGGTACGAACCGCCGACATCGGCGAAGGAGCTTGCTGCGGCACCAGACGATGATGAGAACGATCCGCTGGTGGTCGCGCTCAAGGCCTTGCAGGCCAAGCCGCCGCCGAGCCCGTCTCGCCCAACGCGCTCGAGCGTTGACCTGCGCATCGCTGCGGCCTCTCCACCATCCCAAGCGCGCCCGCCGTCACGGGGCGGCCACTACGCTCAGCCGAGCTTTGGCTCAGCGGCGGCCGCCGCACGCTCCCGACCTACGTCCCCCTCCACGGCGGGGTACATGCAGCCTCCTCCGTCTGCACAGCACCAGCAGCGCCCGCGCAGCCCTTCGATCCCGTATTCGCGCCCGCAGTCCCGCGCCGGCTCTGCCGTCTCGGCAGCGCACCTCGCCTCGCCTCCGCCAGCCGGGCAGTCCGCGCCCCGCCCGGCATCGCCCTCGCGTACGGGGGGGAGGTCGCCCAGCCCCCAGCCATTCATCCCAGAGTCATTGAGGCCGGGCTCGCCCAATCCGGCGACGATGGCGCAGCAGCAGGGACGGCCGCAGAGTGCGTATGGCGGCACGCCACTGCAGGCTCAGCCCGTGCAGCAACAGGTCGCGTACGGCGCGCCTGCCCCGCAGCAGTCGCAGTACCGCGCGCCGCATGGCTATCCCGCGACCGCTGCCCCGCCACCTCAGCAGCAGGCGCCGTACGCCCCGTCAGCCGCTGCGAGCCCGTACGGCCGCGCTGCGTCGCCCGCGCCGCGGCCGGCATCCGTCGTGGGCGGGTACGTCCCGCCGCCGCATGCCCAGCAGCATTCGCATCAGTCGCAGCCATACCTCGCCCAGGCGCCGTCGCAGCCGCAGCTGTACCAATCCCCGCCTCCTCCCACCGCCGCCGTGTCGCCGTACCAGCACGTTCCTCCTCAGCAGCAGCCACACGCCGTGCCTCACGGGTATGGATATCCGCAACAGCAGCTCCCGCAAGGGTATGCGCGCCCGCCGTCCGCAGTCGGCGGGTACGCCCCTCCCCCCTCGTCGGTAGTGGGCTCGGCTGCCCCGCTCACGCGCACGGGCAGCACGCACAGCGGCGTATCGGGCGTGTCGGTGCAGCAGACGCCGCTGCAGGCGTACCAGGCCCCCGTCCAGCAGCAGCAGCGTCCGCCCAGCGTCGCGGGCGTGAGGGCGGGAGCCGGGCAGCCCCCGCCTACGGGACAGCATACGGAGAGCGGACAGCCGATCTTGTTCTACGTACGTCTCTTCTCACCTTTCCTAGCTCTCCATACGGCGGACCGGGAGCCTGATGCCCTTGCTTGTTCTTGGCAGGTCAACGCGCTTTACGATTACGCTGCCGCCTCCGCCACGGAGTTCTCGTTTTCGACGGGCGACGTCATCGCCGTCACCGGCACAGACGTGCGTACCTTCCACTCCGTACAACTCCGAGGAGGTTGACAGTGACCCGCTCGAGATGTACAGCCCGACGGGTGGTGGCACGGCCAGCGTGTTGGCGATCCCGGCCCGAGCAAGCTGTTCCCGTCCAAGTGCGTCACCATCTCTCTTCCCTGTCGCTCGACGAAGACGGGGAGCGCGAAAGAAGCGGTTCTGACCTCGCTGCCTCTCCTCGTTTCCCTCGATCTCGCCCGGCTTTCTTACAGCTTCACCGAGGTGGGCCTGTCCCTCGTCGCATACAAGCTCGAGTTCTTACTGACGCTTCCAAACACCCGCAGCTCCTGCCGTGAAGCGATGCACTTGTTTCTTCACGGCCGCCGTCAGTCCCCTCTCTTGTGTAGATCCCCCTTCAGCTCCTATCGTTCGATCTCTTCGGTCTCTAGCTGTTATTCGCTACGAACAAGCTCTTGCAACGGCGGCAGCCCGCGGTAGCGTGGCCAGCGATATTGGGGAGAGTTGGCGAGCACGCGCAACACGCAAGCGGAAGTTGGAGCGAGCTGGCCTCGGCCTTCCCAGACGGCGATCGGAGCTCTCGAGGAGGCGCGTTCATCAAGTGGAGCTGCACCGCAGAGCTCCCTGCTCTTGTTCGTTACTGTGCAAGCATGCGGCGCGCGAGCACGACGGGGCGCAGCTTCTCTGGCGAGCTGCCCTCGGCCCATGGCAAGTCGGGCGGGTCGAGCAGCGGCATCAACTACGCGCCGCTCCTCGAGCAGGACGACGGTGCCGCTGGACGAGCATCGCTCCCTGCGCTACCGAGGTTACCGCCGCCCACGGCGCGGCACTACCGCCCCTCGCGCCAGACGCTCCTGTGGGCATGCGCAACCCTCGCCCTCGTCGTGTACTACCAGCTCCGCCTCAAGGAGCTCACAGCCTCGGCCGAGGCACTAGCATCGCTGACGGCCGCGATCCCGACCCGCAAGACCGTCCAGCATGCCTCCAGCTCGAGCGCGAAGGCGACTGTCGACGGGTTCGCCGTGTTAAACGCAACGCTCCCCGACCTCGCAACCGCCTCCTGCGAGGTCTGCCACCTCAACCCGGCCAACCCGCTGTGCGAGTACGGCTACGACAACATTCGCATGTCGCGCGCGTACGAGGGGAGCGGCGCGCGGCTGAGGAAGGTGCTCGCGAAGGCGCTGAGGGGTGAGGAGATCGGCGTGGGCGTGTTGGGCGCGAGCATCACAGCGGGGCACTCGGTTCCGCCGGGGTACCAGCGGTGGCAGGAGCGATGGTTCGACGATTTCAAGAAGGTGTTTCCGCAGGCAAAGATGCACGTCGGGGCGATCGGCGCGATGGACAGCCAGGTGCGTCTTCTCCCCCCTGCCGCGTCACTCGGAGCTCACGCTCCCGCCTTCAGTTCTTTTCTTTCTGCTTCGGAGCGCTGGTGCCCGACGATCTGGACATCTACCTCGTCGAGCTCGACATCAACAACGAGCCGTGCGTCCCTTCTTCCTCGTCCTCCCCTCCACCGGCTGAGTTTGTTCTCCCGCAGCGGCCTCGAGACCCTCCGCGATGACGATGCTCTTATGCGTGGCCTGCTCCAGCTTCCGCAGGAGCCGGCTGTCATCCGCGTCTCCGCCTTTCAGATCATCTTCGACGAGCTTGCTCGAGGGGTCATCTCGAGCCTCGTGACGAGCCAATACTTCGACGTGCCCGTCATCGGGTACGTGACTCTGCTCCTACGTGACGGGAGGGTGGCTGACGCTCCACGCCCGCAGCATCCGCAACTTCCTTCTTCCGCACATGCAGCATCACCGCGAGGACGCCGAAGTCATCTTCGGCTTCGACCAGTGGGGCAATCGCGACTACGTACGTGCATCGGGCCCCTCTCTGCCGACGGCGCGCTCATCTTCGCCGCTTGCAGCGCCACATTTCCGAGGTCGGGCACATCGCGCTCGCGGACATGCTCTCGCTCTACGTTCGCAAGGAGGTCTGCGAAACACAGCGTCGCGAGTTATTGCCAAAGCCTCCGTCTCGGCGAACTGGACCATGGCCGGGCGAGGAGGACGCGGGGAAGGTACCGCCGCTGCAGGTGTACAGTTCGGTGCGCTTGCTCCTGTCCTTCCTTGCTCCTCCCGCTGACGCTCTGCATCACGCAGTGGCGTAAGCCTACCCCGCCTTATCCCGTGGTTCCACACTGCCAGACCATCTACAGCGATGAGCCGCTCGTCCCCGTCCAGCACACGGATGACTTCTCCAAGATCGAGTGGAACGGCAAGGCAGCGTGGTCCTCCTCGACTCCGGGCGGGCAAATCCGCTTTAAGTTCAAGGGCACGAAGGTGGGGCTGTTTGTTTGGGTGACGAATGGGAACAGCAACCCCGAGGAGAAGAGCAATGACCCGAAGGTCAAGGAGCGCGAGGCGCCTGGCATGGCCAAGTGCTGGGTAGAGGAGATGACCGAGGACGGCGAGAGCTGGATCGTCAATTCAAACGGCGTGCTTGACGGCTACGAGGTGAACTCGCACGTCGACTGGAAACCTGCTCCTCAATCCGAGTGCGTCCACTTCCCTGCTTTTCCCCGCTTCTCGCCCTGACGTCCTCCTCGGAAAGCTTTGTATCCGTCGCCAAGAACCTTGATGCAGGCGAGCAGTGCGTTAGCCCGCTATTCTCCGCCTCGATGATGCTGACCTCCCTCCCCGTCGTAGCGTTCTCGCATGCGAGGTGCTCCCGACGACGACTTCTGGCGGGTTCAAGTGGCGGCTGCAAGGTGTTGCTTCTCAGTAGAGGGTTTGCGTGTACAGTAACTGCATTGCATCGTTCTGTGGAATCCCTCACGTCGGCCGCAGTTTGAGAAGGCCAACCTCGGCTCGGACCTCTTGCTCTCCATCCGTCCGCTCGACCTGCCTGACCCGCTGCATCGTTGCTCTTCGCTGCCCCTGGCCGAACGCGGCGTTCTCGTCGAGCACACCGGCTTCCCAGCCGGTACGCGTCCCGATCACAATGTGGACGCGTCGACGGCTCCAGCTACGCTCGCCGGTGGGAAAGAGGAAGGCCACTCTCTCGCTCGGCCGCCTGACTGCTTGTTCGCCTCTCCTGCACGCGCTACACCGCCCCGAGACCCGCTGCCACCACCCGCAACGATGGGCGCCATCGAGCTCATTTCGCCGCCGTCGTCCCCCGCCTTGGGCCGGCACGCGTTGACTTCCCGAACGCGATACCGTCCTTCTCTGACGACTTTCGGCTGGATTATCGTCTATGCCGCCACATTCCTCGTTTACCAGCATCATCTTCATGCGGCCAGCGCGCCAGAACATGCCATTGTCGCCGAACGACCCGACTCGCTCGTCGCGCTCAGCGACTCGTCCTCGCTCGCAACCGCCTCCTGCGAGGTCTGCCATCTCGACCCGTCAAACCCGCTATGCGAGTACGGGCTCGACAATATCCGCATGTCGCGCGCGTACGAGGGGTCAGGGGCACGCCTTCGCCGGGTCATTCAGAAGGCGCTGGCGGGCGAGGAGATCGGCGTTGGCGTACTCGGCGCGAGCGTGACGGCGGGGCACTCGGTGCCGTTCGGCAAGCAACGATGGGAGGACCGGTGGTTTGACGACTTCCAGAAGCTCTTTCCCAAGGCGAAGCTGCATGTGGGGGCGGTTGCCGCGATGGACAGTCGGGTGCGTTCCTTCCCACACCGTTCTTTCCGTCGTGCTGACGCTCTCTGCAGTTCTTCGCTTATTGCTTTGAAGCCGTTGTTCCCAAAGACCTCGACCTCTACCTCGTCGAGCTCGACATCAACAACGCGCCGTAGGTCTCCCTTCCCGCCTTCCATTCCGCTACCGGCTGCTTCGGCTCGACAGTAACGGACGAGTGCACTGACTTGACATCCGTACGCAGCTCCCTCGAGACTCTCCGCGACGACGACGCCCTCATGCGCGGCCTCCTCCAGCTTCCGCAAGAGCCCGCCGTCATCCGCGTCAGCGTCTTCACCGTCATATTCGACGAGATGGCCCGCGGGGCCATCTCCGCGCTCATCACGAGCCAGTTCTTCGACGTTCCGGTCATCTCGTTCGTCGCCTGCTTCTCTCGGTTCGCTTCCTGCATCTGACCTATTCTTGCCGCAGGATCCGCAACTTCCTACTCCCGCACCTGATCCGGCATCGCGAGACCGCGGAAGAGATCTTTGGCCTAGACTGGCAGGGCGGGCGAGACTATGTGCGTATCCTCCTACACCCCTCCTTGCCCATTTCCCCACTGACTCGCTTCGTTTCGCAGCGCCACATCTCGGAGATTGGCCACGCGGCCATGGCGGACATGCTCTCGCTCTTTGTGCGCAAAGAGGTGTGTGAGGCGCAACGGAGGGAGGCGCTCCCGCCTCCGCCGTCCTTCGAGAAGACGGGCCCATGGCCCGGTGAGGAGGATCTGGGCAAGATCCCGGAACTGGCGCTGTGGAGCTCGGTACGTTTGCTCGGAATCGACAGCAGCGCATGCGCGACCTGACGACACCTCGTCCCGCTTGACTCGCAGTGGCTGCGCCCGAAGCCGCTGGTCCCGGTCACGCCCCTCTGCCAGTCGACGATGTGCCCTCTCTCGCCACTGCAAGTCCTCTCGCACTCGCCCACGTTCAAGCTCGTCTCGTGGAACGACAAGCACGCCTGGACGTCGTCCTCGCCCGGGTCGCAGATCCGGTTCAAGTTCCAGGGCACCAAGGTCGGCATCTTTGTCTACGCGACGAACGGCCGCGGTGCGGACGAGGCGAGCGAGGACGAGAAGGTGCGCCGCATCGAGGCGCCGGGGAGCGCGCTCTGCTGGATCGAGGAGGTGGACATGGGCGAGGACGAGTGGATGGAGAAGTACGGCGCGGCGGGGGAGGAGCAGGAGGGGATCGCGCCGGCCGCGGCGCAGAGCTGGGTCGTCAACACGCATTGGCCGGACAAGCCCGCCGCGCAGCCCGAGTTTATCGAGTTGACCGAAGGGCTGGAGACGGGAGAGCAGTGCGTTCCTCTGTCTTTCTGTCTTTCCTCGAGTTGCTCACGCCCGTCTGTACAGCGTCCTCGCGTGCGAGGTCTCGGCGCAAACGACGAGTGGCGGGCACAAGTGGCGGATTATGGGTATTGCGTCGCAGTAGAGAGGCCAAAGGGACAGCTAGAGTCCCTCTGTACCAGTCGGGATGTATGGACGTTGCACGTGGCACTCAACAAGTGTCTGCCGCGCGCTGGAGCGCCGAGAGAGAGAATGGGAGAAACACGCAAGGAAGCCAGCCTCGCGACTTTGAGAAGGTCAACCGCGTCGCGCTCTCCTCGCGGCCCGTCACATATCGATCAAGGCACAGAGCTCGTCCACCTCCACCGCACGCTACAGCCCCTCGAACACCTCCTCCTCGATCCTCTTCCTCCCCTCCTCAAAGTAGCACTTGACGCCGGGCGCAACCGTCGCGAGCGTCTCCCTGCCGACATAGCGCATCCTGGCCCCGCGGGGGAGGACCGCTCCGACGCGCGGCGCGACGAACGCGTACGCGCCCGCGTTCGCCGGCTCGTCCTGCGCCCACACGAGCGAGCGCGCCGTGTGGCGGAAGGGGTCGAGCGCGCGCGAGAGCGCGCCGTACGGGAAGGGCGAGAGCTCCTGCGGGCGGCCCGGGCGATCGCGGCGGGTAGTTAGGGGTTCAGCTTGGACTCGAGGGGAAGAAGGAGAGAGGGGAAGGCGGACCTCGAGCCGGATGAAGACGATCTTCCCTTCGAGTCCGCGCGCTTTCCGCGCTGCGGCGAGCTCGTAGTACAGCTTGCCGGAGAGGAGGACGACGCGCTCGACCTTGCTCGGGTCCGCTACGTCCTCGGAGAGGACGGGCTGGAAGGAGGTGCCGGGGGCGAGCTCGGCCATGGAGGCGGCGGCGGCCTGCGTGCGAGCGGCTGAACCACATCAGTGCCTTCCTAGAGCAACAGACGAGAGAAAAAAGCCACGGGGCGCACCGGCAGCCTGAGGAGTCCCTTTGGCGAGAAGACGACGAGCGGCTTGCGGTACTCCCTCTTCATCTGCCTGCGGAGGAGGTGGAAGTACTGCGCCGCGGTCGTGACGTTGACGCAGTGCATGTTGGGCACGAACGGCGCGCGCGAGAGCGGCTCGTTCGTCAGCTGCAGGAAGCGTTCGATGCGGGCGCTACGGGCGGGAGGCATGGGTCGTCAGTGTCCTCGAGCTCGACGACATCGCCCGATGCGTTGAAGGACGAGCGCGTGAGAGAGCGTTATGAGCTGACCTCGAGTGCTCTGGTCCTGCGCCGTCTGTACCGTGCACTCTTGATCAGCCGTCCGTCCCTCGACAAGGGAAGCAAGCAAGAAGTGACGACTTACCGAACCCATGCGGAAGCAGCAGCGTCAGCGCGCTCTGCATCCCCCACTTGGTCTCGCCGCTGCCGAGGTACGTGTCGACCACGACCTGCACGCGCGGGGCCAGGGGGGGGGGGCGCGGGGGTTTCGTCGGGATTCAGTCCCTCCTGCTCTGCCAGACGAGGAGAGGAGAGAGAGGGAGCGGACCTGCGCCGTGTTGTGGAAGTCGCCAAACTGCGTCACCTCGGGAACGCGGACGTCAGCGTGTTAGGTGGCGCGCGGTGGCAGAGAGGGAGCGGGCGCACCTGCGCCTCCCAGATGGGCAGTACCCGCGGCGAGACCCACGCGACGCCCTGCTCGAACCCGAGCACGGCATACTCGCTCAGCGGGCTGTTGACGACCTCAAACGTGCCGACCTCGCCCTCCCTCGCCGTCAGGGCGGGCGGGCGCGAGGTGAGCGACTGCAGCGGGACGGCGACGCGCGGGGAGGACTGGTCCGCGAGGATCGCGTGTCGGTGGGAGAAGGTGCCCTGTGCGGTCCCCTCCGCGTCAGCAGCTCTCCGGCACGAGGGAGCACTGGGTAAGGGAACGGGGGAAGCGCACCCGCCCGCTGTCCTGCCCACACAGCCGCACATGGCTCCCCTCGAGCAGCAAGCTCCCGAAGGCGAGCGCTTCGCACGTCGCAAAGTCGAGCCCGGCGCTCTCGTCCAGCGAGGCGAGGCGCTTCGCGATGTGCATCTTGGCCAGGCGAGGGTGGACGGTCTGCTCCGTCCACAATGGGTCAGCGCGGCTATGGGGGAGAAAGAAGGAAGGGAAGGGAGGACGCACAATGCCGTCCGGAACGGCGACGCTTCGCCTCCCAATCTCGCGGAGCAGCTCCTCCCCGACGCCCGTGTCGACCGTCTCGATCTCCCACTCCCCCGGGGCGGGCCAGCGCATCTCGCCCCACCCGCGGGGCATGTCCAGCTCGGGCGGGGTGAACTGGTCCGGCGCGGCCGCGGGGACGGACGCGTCCAGTTGGGCAAGGTACGAGACGCGGAAGGCCGAGGCGTCCTCCGAGGTGAGGACGCCGGTCGAAAGGAGGTGGTCCTCGTACAGCTTGGCGACAGAGCTGCGCGCGCGGGCGGAATCAGCGAGGTATGCGAGGTTGGAAGGAGGGGAGCGCACGGCAGGTCCTTGATCACGGCGTACATCGTTGGAGAGGTGAACGCCGGCTCGTCGAGCTCGTTGTGTCCGCGGCGGCGGTAGACGACGAGGTCCTGCCGCGAAGAGCATCAGTTTCTGCTCAGCGTGAAGTGGAAAGGCGCGGGTCCAGCCAGAAAAGCTAGAGAGGACGACGCACGATAACGACGTCCTTGCGGAACTTGCGCTGATACGCGAGCGCGAGCTTGACCGCGCGGTGGACATCATCGACCCGATCGCCGTTGACATGGAGGACCGGCGCTGCGATCATCTTGGCAAGGTCGGTCGCATAGAAGCTCGACCGTCCCTGGCTCGCGGCCGTCGTGAACCCGAGCTGGTTGTTGACGACGAGGTGGACCGTCCCGCCGACGTTGAAGTGCGGCAGGCTCGCGAGGTTGAGCGACTCGGCAACGACGCCCTGCCCGCCGAAAGCGGCGTCGCCGTGGATAGACACGCTGAGGACGCGCTCGCCGAGCGCGGGCGTCGAGCTGAACGGGACTTGGAGCCCGCGCGCGAAGCCGAGCGCGACGGGCGTAACTGTCTCGAGGTGGGAGGGGTTCGGGAGGAGGTGCACCGTCAGCGGGTCGGGCGACGACGGAGGCGTGTAAGAGGCTGTGAGGAAGAGGTGCGAGAGGACGTCGTCGGAGAACTGCGAGGGGGGAAGCGACGGCGGGAGCGTCGGGAGGCCGCGCATCTTGCGGATCAGGAGTCGCATGTCCATCCCGAGCAGCTGTGTCAAGAGGTTCCTGAAGGCGCTCAGAAGCGTCAGTAGGCTACGCAAAGGGGCGATAGTGCAGACGCACAGCCTGCCGCGGTGAGGCATCCCGAGCACGACGTCGTCGACGCCCTCCCGCTTTGCCTCGTCCAGCAGCGTCGCGCACACGACCATCATCGCCTCTCCCCCCTCGAGCCCATATCGCTTGACGTTCGGGAAGCGCTTGGCGAGGAAATGGTCGAGCCCCTCGGACTTGGCGAGCAGCTCCCACTGGGCGCGCTGTTCCTCCGGCAAGAGGGGCTGCGCGTGCGACTTTTCGAGGAGCGTCTCGAGGAAGCGGCGCTCGTGTTTGCTCGGGAGGTGCATGAACTGGCGGGCGTGGGCATGGAGAGTCAACCTGTGCTCGCGCGAGGTCGGTGGAAGACGCGGCGTACCTCGTAGGCAATGCCGCCGCAGTACACTTGGGCGAGGCGCTTGGCTATTTCGTCCATCGTGCGCTTTCGGCCCGCGTGGCCATTCTGCGGAAAGTCGAGGATGCCGGTTGTGTCGAATGTGTCGCGTTCGGTGCTGACCTTGTCCTTGGGGGTGACCTCGCTGACAAACTCTTCGCGCAGAGCCTTGGCGGCTTCAACCGAGAGGGCAAAGCCATAGCGCCTGGGGTCGAGGGCAGGAACGTTGGGGCGGTTTGCGAGGTCGAGGGGGTCGACCAGGGCGGCGCGGTGGCCATGGCGGCGGTAGCTCTCGACGAGGCGGAGGAGCGAGGCGTTGTGGGCGCGGTTGGCGAGCTCGGCGGAGGTGAAGTCGGGGAGGGTGAAGTCGAGGGGGGCCTGATAGCCGTGTACGCCGTGGTCGTGGAGGGTGCGGCAAGCCGGGATGCGCAGCGGGCGGGGCCTGCAGTGGAGGCGGAGCATGCGGGCGTGGGTGGGGGGTGTGCGCTGGAGTGTATGAGAAGTATAGGGGCTTGTAGCGATTCCTGTCAAGCTGGAGCTCGAGCGAGGAGACGAGGGAGAAGGAGCACAGCGTGGAGACGAGTGCGGCCCCACATGACCCGGCTCGAGCGACTGCGGTCAGCGCGGGAAGCACAGTGTGCGCTGGCATGTGCAGTGTGCGAGAGCGGGTTTTGCGCGCGCGCAATGAGCTCCGCCAGGATTGCATCCAGCCAGAGTTGCGACAGAGTGCATGCGAACGGGCGACGGCGGCCTCTGGAGCGCAAGGCGACACGAGCCGAGAGCCGAGTGCAGCTCTGTGGGTCTATCCCACTGTGCGGGAGGGAGAGAGTGCGCCGCGTGTGGGGTCGCCGTTTCGCTGTGCTGGGATTGACGAGACGAGGAGGGTGGCTCGGAGGAGGGAGACGGGGCGGTGCAGCGGGCGGCGTCGAAGGGTCTGGCGGGCTGAGCCGCAGGGGGAGTCGCCTGGTAGCAAGCGTGTTGAGCCAGGCAGTTCGTCCTGGTCACTCTACGCGCGGGTGTCGCTGTCGCTGTGCAAGGACCGTGCCGTCGCCCGTCATCGAACCGGCGACCGCTCTGCGCTGCTCCTCGTCTCGCCACGCGAGTCGCTTGTCGCTCGTAGCTGCGCGTGACTGCCTCAGCACCATCCCGTGAACGCTCTCACTCCCACTAAACCCACCCCCCGGAACCCACGCCCACCCGCGTCGCCATGTCCAACTTCTTCGGCAAGGTGCAGGCATTCGGCGCAAAGGCCGGACAGCAGGCCGCCGCGTTCGGCCACCAGGTCGTCACAGAGGCCCAGTCCTCGTCCACCAAGGCCCTCACCGGGTTCAAGCTCGAGAACGAGACCGCAAAGGCCGCCCGCAGCCTCCAGGCCTTCCTTGCAGACCCCCACCACCCAGAGTCGGCCCTCAACGCCATCCCCAAGGAGGTCCTCGCACGCGCAAAGGGGTCCGTGCCGGCATCCACTCTGCACCGACCCGCACGCACTGACACGACACCCGCTGCCCGCCCGCCCGCACGCCCCGCAGCCTCGCCATCTTCACCGTCCTCAAAGCCGGCTTCGTCTGGTCAGGCAAGGCAGGCTCAGGCGTCGTCATTGCCCGCCTCCACGACGGCACCTGGTCCGCACCGAGCTGCATCGCCACCGGCGGCGTCGGCTTTGGCCTCCAGATCGGCGCAGACTTGAGCGAGTTCGTCGTCGTCCTCAACTCGGACGAGGCGCTCGCCGCGTTCGCCAAGGGAGGCAACGTCACCATCGGCGGGCAGCTGTGCGTCGCGCGCGCGCTCTCTGTTTTCGTTCCCTGCCGACGGACGCGCGCTGATGTGCGGGCTTGCGCGCAGCGGCGCCTCGGCCGGCCCCATCGGCGTTGGTGGCGCGGTCAACACGGCGCTGCTCAACCCCGCGCCCATGTTCACGTACAGCAAGAGCAAGGGCCTGTTTGCCGGCGTCAGCCTCGAGGGGACCGTGCTCATCGAGAGGGTGCGTCGCGCGCCGGGCACTCAGTTCTCGTTGGCTGACCTCGCCCGCGGAATGTTGCTGACCGCGACCTCGTGACTCGGCACGGCAGAAAGACGCGAACGAGGCGTTTTACGGTCAGGGTGCGCCGTTCTCTCGTGTCGCTGTGCAAGTACACCTCGCTGACTGCCCTCACGCAAGCAGCCATCCCCGCTGTCGACCTGCTCAGGTGAGTTTTCTATCCCCCTTCAGGCTTGTCCGCCGCCACCTTGTAGCTTGCGACGGCGCTCCAGTGTAGTTTCGGGGACTCACGCTCATCGCTCGTTCCACACACCCGTAGCGGCAAGGTTCCCCCGCCCGAAGCCGTGCGTCCCGCTGCCCTTCCCCTCTTCTCCTACCGTGTCTCGCTAACCCTCCCTCGTCCACCTGCGCACAGGCCTCCGCCCTGTACGAAACCATCGAAGCGGCCGAATCGATTGACGAGGCCGGGCTCCCCGACCAGGCGTACGTCGTCCCCGAGGGGACGCTCGGAGGCGCGGCGCCGCTCAACCCGGGCGCTCCGGCGAGCAAGGGAGAGCGCATCTTTGATGCGACGGGCGCGCACTGAGGTTGCGCTCCTTGAGGGGAGAGAGGGTTGGCGCGCTTCCGCTTCTCATCGTGTGCTCGTACGCGGGCGCTGTTCGTCAATGTTTTCCGTTGTGCAGTCGTTTGTGCATGTGCAATAGCGTTTCAAGTGCCGCTTGTCCCCCAGCTGAGCTGAGGAGATGCGAGGGAAGCATGGCTGCCGCCTTTCACGCGGAACTTGGCTCACGCCTCGACTGCAGTCACTCGTCCGCGCAAGTATGCCGAGCCAGTCATGTGCCCTGCTAACCACCTTGTCAACGTAGTTGCGCCCGAGCTGATTGGCGACCTCGACATGTCTCAGGGAGCATGACGCCCTCGACCTCCAGCCGCGCCGCTCGCTGTTCCTTCCTTCCTCCACACCGCATCGCCCGCCCAGCTACAAGGTGCGTCGTGCTTGCTCGACCGGCTGCAGAACACGCCGAAGAAACGGGGCTGACCGCGCCCTCTGTGCATGCCAGCAGCGACAGCCCGCCCCCACACCGTCCCGACGGGCCTTCTCTCGCTCGCACACAAGCCATGTCGGTACGGCGCTGCCCCTCCGCCCTTGCTGCGCACGCTGCTTGTGTTCAGCGGTGGCAGAGTAAGCCGGAGCAAAGTGATCGCTGACCCTCCCCTTGCCTCCCTCCCTCCGCGCACACAAGCAGACCACCACCATCGTCTGCGGCGTGAACTGTGCGTCGCCCTCCCTCTTCCCTCCCCCTATCCTCCGCGCTAACCCCCTCTCCCTCCCACTCAGGCGCCTGCGCCCCCGCCCCCACCCCCTCCGCCACTGCGCCTGCCGCTGCCGTCCCTTCGGCGGTGTGCAACGCCCGCGACACGTGCGCCTACGCCAAAGACGGCAGCTGCGCGTGCGGGGGCGTGTGCAAGGCGAGCGAGGCGAAGAAGGGGTGCGGGCGGGCGCGGGCGGTGCGTTTTCCCTTCTGCCTCTCTTCCCTTCAG
>JAPZQE010000070.1:0-50690 GCA_028828645.1 Rhodotorula sp. PL61-2 | reverse complement strand
CCCCCCCCCCCCCCCCCCCCCGCCTTCCCCTCGAGGACGAAACGCTGACCGGGCTTAGCGCGTCCATGTAGGGCGAGTGCGCCTGCGCACCTGGCACGTGCGCGGCGGCGGAGAGCGCCCGTGCCGCGTGCGGGACCAAGCAGAGCGGCGGGTGCAGCTGTGCGCCGGGGCAGTGCCAGGCCGGTGCGTTGCGCTTCCCTTCTCTCGTCTGGCGCTCGGGGAGGAGGGGGTGTGACGGGGCGGGGACTGACTGAGGAGGTGCGCGCAGCTGGGTTTACCGCTTAGGGAGATCCGTCAATCCGCTCGAGGAGCGGACATCGTTGCGGCGCCCCTCTCTGCTCGACTTGGTACGCGCTTCGGCCACTGTATCGCAGCTGCTCCTTTCTTGAAGAAGCGGGACGAGATGTTGAGAATGATCGAAGAACGGGGAGAGCCGCCGCGAGGAAGTGCGTGTAAGGGAGAACGGCGTTCGTAGCGGCTCACGGCTGACCCCTACTCTTTTACCGTCAGTGTTCGCTTCTACTGCCACATTGCGCTTGCATAGGGAGGCCGTCACGCCGCTGCACAACCGAGCTCTCTCCTCTGGCGAGAGTCGGCCCTGCGCTCCCGCCGAGCTCCGTCGCCGCCGGGTCCTTCTTTGCTTCGACAACCCGCCATACGCGCAATCATCCGGCTCTGATCAGAGGAAGCCGCCGTGCGTGCTCGGCGCCGTGCCAGGCGGCATCTGAGAGGAATGCCCGGAGCCCGGGCTGGTCGCGCCCAGTCGAGAAGCGAACTCGAGCCTCGCAAGATTAGCGCAATTGCACGGCGGTGTGTGCAGCGCGCGTAGCACTGCAACAATCCCACGCACGAGATCCCAGCACGAAAAGGAGCCCCGACCCGAGAGACGCGCGCTCCGCTTCATCGCCTCGACGCGACCCGACGCGTCGCTCGCTTTCCTCCCACGCGCTTGCATCGCTTCAGATGGCTCCGCTAGCCCCGAGCGAGCGCCTGCTCGTCTTCGCGGACAAGGCGCGCGACCCGCCCGCGTCCAGCGCGGCGTCGTACCAGCTCCTCGCGCTCCCGCCCGCGCTCCTCGCGCTCGTCCAGTCCGCCTCCTCCGCCCAGACCGAGAACGCGCCGCTCGAGATCCGCGGCGACGAAGCCGACTCGGCGGTGCTCGTCACGGAGAGCCAGACGTTCGCGATCCGCGGCGTGCAGAACTCGAACTCGCTGTGCGTGTGCGCGAGCGGGGACGGCGTGCGCACCGGGCGCGGGAGGTGGTTCGTCCAAGGCGAGACGGACGGTATACAGGAGGAGTTGGAGGAAGAGGAGGGCGAGCCTGCGCGGAAGAAGGCGCGCCGTGAAGGGGCTATCCAGATCGAGACGGTGTTGCATGAGACGCTTGAGGCGGTCCCCGCCGTCGCACGGACCGAGAAGCTCGATGCGCTGCTCAAGGGCGCGGAGTACAACGGGGACGCGGAGGAGCAGGATGGGAAGGATCAGGTGCGCTCAACGTGCCGCTGTCGCTTTTGCTCCTTGCCAGACCTTCCTGCTTACTCCCTGCTTCTTGGCGCAGTCTTCCGCCACCTGCCACACCTTCGACACCCTCCGCTCTCGCCTCCCCGCATCCGACGCCGAGATCCGCGCCGCCCTCTCGCGCAAGCGCGTCGTCACGCTCGACGGGTTCCTGCGCCCCCTCCCGCCGGCGTTCCTCCTCAAGCTCCTCCCCTCCGTTCTTTCAACACTTCCGCTTCAGGCAGAACCTGTGCAGCCCGGCGCTCCGGCAAAAAAGAAGGACAAGGGGAAAGGCAAAGAGGCGGCGTCGTCAACGGGAGGGAAGGCCATCCTCGCCGAGGCGCTGGAGGCAGACCTGCTCGACGCGCTGGACGCGGTCGACTGCGGGAACGAGCACGTAGCGCGCGAGCTACTGGGTTGGTTTGGCGACGAGGTGGACGTCGGCGGGAAGACGCGGTGGAGGCTCGACGCGGTGCAAGTCGTCAGGGAGCTGGGGGTGGTCCTGCTCGCGGGCGGCGGGGTACGTTCTCGTGCCTCTTCCTCCTTCCGACGTTTCCTTTGACCTCTCGTTTCCGCAGTTTGGGCAACAACCGCATGACGCCTTCATCGCGCGGTGGAAGGGCCTCTGCGGCGGCTTCGCGCCCATCTGCGACCTCTCCCTTCTCGCGGTACGTACCTTCCATGTATTGGAGGAGCGCAGAGGCGAGAAATCTCACGCAAACGCGCTCCTCCAGGGTCTGCACCTCTTGCGCCCGCCGCCCGTCTCGACCATCCAGTACCTCCCGCCTTCGTCGCTCTCGCCCGACCCAGCTGCGCGCTTCGCTGAACTTTTCTCGCTCAAGTCGCGCTGGCTCGAAGCCGACATGAGCTTATTCATCGACGACCTGACCGGCGGCGACAAGAAGAAGCGCGACGCGCTCGTCCTCAAGTTCGTCCGCAAGGTCAAGGAGAAGGATACGACCTGGTGGACTACTCGTAACCTCTGGACGTGATGCATCCTCCTGCATTGCATTCGCGCTTCAGGGAGCTGGTGAGGAACGCCGTCTCTCCGCCGCTGGACTCGAGACTCCGCACTCCCGATCCTAGTAACTGTCGATCACCCGCCCTTCGCTACGAGCGTTCGGCGCTCGGGCTTCCTCAGCACGCCGCTCGACGCGCACGCTATCGGCGCCGGGCATCTCCTCTCGGGCTCGCTCTCTCCCCGACGGTTCCGATCGCAATCTGTCGAGCGCCCGAGCCCGCAGCCCGACGATTTGCGACTACCAGCCTGCTTCGTGCTCTCTCCTTCATCCACACTCACACTCACGCTCGCACTCACGTTCGCATCGTTACCGGCATCGCCGATAAGTCTCCTTCATCCGGCGCCGACATGTCCGCACCTCTCGACTCGCCCACCTCGACAGCGAAGGACTCGCCCTCGCCTTCTTTGCACTCGTCGACACCGTCGCATACGTCGACCACTGTCGACACCGCCGCGCCGAGGAAGAAGGGCGCGCGGTTCTGGTTCGTCTTCGTAGCGCTGTGCTTCTGCTGCTTCTTGAGCGCACTTGACCTCACGGCGGTTTCTACCGCGCTCCCTTCCAGTGCGTACCCTTCTTACGTTAAGAGCGACCTGCAGAAGCTGACGGTAGTGTGATGAGCGCAGTTGCCGCCGACTTCGAGTCGTCCGAGTTCTCCTGGGTTGGCAGCGCCTACGCACTCACCTCGACCGCCCTCATCCCCTGGAGTGCGACCTTGTCTCTACCATCCCGAACCTCCAGCACGGACTGACAAGCGCACCCGCAGCCGGTGGTCTCGCCGCGATCTTTGGCCGTCGCCCCGTCATGGTCGCCGCCATCCTCCTCTTCGCGCTCGGCTCCGCCCTTACCGGCGCGGGCCAGAACATGGCGATGGTCATTGCTGGTCGCTCCGTGCAGGGCATCGGCGGTGGCGCCATCCTGACGATGGTGAGGGCGTCCTCCTCCTCCCGACTTTCCAGTGATTCGTGCACGTACTCACGCTTCCATGATCGCAGACTGAAATCATTATCTGCGACTTGGTGCCGCTCAGCGAGCGAGGGGCTTACTTTGGCATTATCGGGGCCGTGTGGGCGCTCGCGAGTGCCATCGGGCCCCCTATCGGAGGCGCTCTCGCTTCCGCTGGCGCCTGGCGGTGGCTGTTCTACCGTTAGCATTCCACTCTCGCCTATACCCGATCAGATCACTGACGCCGCTGCTCGCAGTGAACCTCCCGCTGGCAGGCCTCGCGCTCATCCTGGTCATGGTCTTCCTCCGGGTCAAAAGCCCGCAGACCACGCGGAAGGAGAAGCTCGAACAGATGGACTACGTGTGCGTTCCAGGATCGCGTCTCACGAAAAGCCGCCGCCTGACTGATTTCCCGCGCAGCAATGTCATTTTTGTCGCCGCCTCGACCGCAACCATCCTCGGCCTCACGTGGGGCGGTTCGACGTACGCCTGGTCGTCCTTCCGCGTGCTCGTCCCCCTTGTTCTTGGCATCGCCGGCATGATCGCCTTTGTCCTCGTCGAGCGCTCCTTCGTCAAGCACCCGACCGTCCCCTTCGACATCCTCACCCACCGCAACTCGTGGATCGGCTTCCTCGCAACCTTCCTACACTCCGTCTGCGTCATGTCTCTCCTGTACTTCCTGCCGACCTACTTCCAGATGCGTGGTGCGTCTGCCATCCAGTCGGGCGTCAAAATCTTCCCCATCAGCTTGTGCGTTTGCGTCTCTCGCTCGTCGTCTTCCATCCCTCTTCCCTATTCGCCGGCCTTGCCTCCTCGCAGTACTGATACATCTCGGATCTCTCAGCACTGTCGCTCCGTTCGCCATTCTCGTCGGCATCTCTGTCACGATCACGGGCCACTACCTAGCGCAGAACATCGTGGGCTGGATCTTCACCATCGTCGGCTTTGGCCTCATGACGCTCATCAAGGCGCACTCGAGCCGCAACATGTGGGCGGGCTTGTGCGTCGACTCCTTCTTGCTGCGCTTACTCCGGCTAAGACCGACCGTCTTTTCCCGCGTCGCAGCACCGTTATCGTCGGCATGGGCCTTGGTATGCTGTACGCCGCAACGAACTTCCCCATCCTCGCGCCGCTCAAGCCGTCGCAGCAGCCGCACGCCGTCCGTCCAGCTCTCCCTCCCAAAATTACGAACCCGCTGACCTCGGCTACCACCCGCAGATCACCTTCTTCGGCTTCGTCCGCTCGTTCGGCCAGGTGTTCGGCATCGCCATTGGCTCGACCATCTTCACCAACGAGCTCACCAAGAAGCTGCCCGAGGAGTTCGCTTCGCAATTCGCCGACCACATGAGTGGCGATGTTGCCTACGCCCTTATCCCGCAAATCAAGAACCTGTACGTTCTACTTCGCCCTGATGTCGCATGAACGCAGTTGCTTATGTCTCGTCACCACCCGCAGCGCCGAGCCCCTCCGGACTGAGGTGCAGGTCGCCTTTGCCGACTCGCTCCGGACAATCTGGCAGGTCCTCATCGGCATTGCCGGCCTAGGATTCGTCATTTCCATCTTTATCAAGAGCCTGCCCCTCACGAATGAGATGGACGAGGAGAAATGGGGGCTGAAGGAGAAGGAAAAGAAGGCGGGCGGCCAGAGGGGTCGCGAGGAGGAGAAGGTTGGCGCATAGGAGTTGTGCTGATGGGTCGCCTTTTCTTCGTACATATCCATAGACAATTTCCCTACGCATAGCTTGCCTGCTTCTAATCCCTGTGTAACGACTGCCATCCTTTCACGTCCATCTCCGCAACTCGTTTGGCGTCAGGCTCCCTTCGCCTCATCGCCACTGTGACGCACTCGCACTAGAGTTTCACGTCCGCTCTACCTGATGCTCACAAGAGGAAGCAGCGCGACAAGGCTAAACCCCGCCCCCCTCTCCCGCTTTGACCTTCTCAAATGGTCCGCGGAGCGCGGCTGGCTCCTGTCCCGCGTTCCAACTCGTCGGTTCTCCTCTGCCAGTCCATCGCGAGGCGCTACTGTGCCCTCACGGTATGGCGCAATCCCGAGCAGCGCTGCCCGCAAGCCCCCTGCGCTCGCCTTTCCACCTGCTCCTCCTCGCGCTTCTCCTACCTCTCGTTGACGCACAGGACAGCGATGACAGCGGCAGCGCTGCTCTCGCAGAGATCTCTGGGCTGAAGAGTGTTTTTTCTGCAGCCTCCGCTGCAGCGAGCGGCGCCGAGGAGACGACTTCGGACGACGCGGCCAACGGCAGCGCGGTACCCCGACCGACCATGACGGCGAACGCGACACAGTCGGGCGAGGAGACGTCGACGTCGACGGCAACGGCGGTGTGGGCGACGAAGACGGCGGGCGGAATGGAGCAGTACTCGGATGCGAACGACACGGTCGTTCTGCATGGTGACGGGAGCATCACGTGCGTCCGTCCCTTCTTACTGAGTGAATGGGTGAAAGGATCAAGTTGACCAGCACGGACAGGTACTCGTGCCCGAACGCCGGCGATGCGTGGAGCGTCGAGCAGCTGTCGGACTCGCTGTCGGCGCACACTGCGACGGGCGCAGGGTGCAAGATGGAGTACGCATTCACAGGTGCGTATTATCGTCGGAGACGGCGCCACTGAAGTGAGAGCTCTACCTGATGGAGTGCTCTTGCTCGCTTGTCAAACGGCACAGGCGACAGCGTCCAGGTTTGTGAGTCCTTGCGGGTTCGACAAATGGCCTTTCTCGGCAAGTCGTGCGACTGATAGACATTACATTCTGCGGGACGAGACGGAGCGACAGGTTCCGATGCCGGCGTCTTCGGCTGTTCGTGCGTTCCTTCGCTTCATGCCCCGCCGTCGTCCAACTGATCTCTTCACAGCGCCCGCACAGCGTGAACACCGCCATCTGGAACGCTACCGGCTGGTGGAACGCCTTCGGTCAGAGCAATACGTACAAGCCGTACCAGGGCTCGTGCCAGATGAAGGGCCTCGGATTCGACAAGCACACGATACAACTTGTTAATTCGCCCTGTACGTCGCACTGCTCCCTCGCATATCCTTTGCACTGATCAGATAGCCTTCTCTCGCCTGCAGACCAGCCCGGCAAGATCTACTTCACCGGCACATCCGCCCATCCCTCCTCCCTCCTCCTCACGTTGACTTTCAGCCGCCCACAGGCCTCCGCTTCACCACCAACGCGACGCAGCAGATCTGGGAGACGCACGCCTGGGACGCGTGTTGCGCAGGCTACACCTTCCCAGACGGCGTGGCGACAACCGTGGAGGCGAAGGCGAGCGCGAGCCCGACGGCGGGTGTCGGGGGAGTGGGCGGGATGAGCACGGGGACGACGCTGCTGGTCGTGTGCGTGCTTCTCGTTCGCTTTTGGGTCGATAGGAGGGAGGTGCTGATGGGTCCGGCGAGCAGTTGCGGGCTCGGCACGGTCCTCGTCCTCGCCTCCGTGCTCATCGGGTACATCACTCCTGCCCTCCACCTTCTCCATCCGACGAGCCGCAGTTGACTCCGAAAGCGGATCCTCGCAGCTGTATGTGCTGCAAGAAACGCCCTGCCGCGGGCAACGCCGGGACAAAGCAGGCGCTGCGGGAGGCGCTGCATGGCTCGTCCGGCGACCAGGGTGCGCCCTATCCGCTCCTGCCCTACGCCAACTCGGGGACGCTGACGCTTGACAAGGACAGAGTCGCGGCCGCTACGGCACAAGAAGGCCCGCAGCTCGCATGGGAGCGGGAGCGGGAGCGCGAAGCACAGCGGTGGTGGGACAAGGAGGCGCAGAAGGCAGCCATCAACGGATGAGGAGACGGAGGAGAGCGAGACGGGGGAGGACAAGAGCAGCGAGACAGACGAGGAGAGCGGGACGGAGACGGACACGAGCGAGAAGAAGGGTGGAAGGAGGGGGAAGAGGAGGGGCAGGCGGTAGGGCCGCAGGTTCAAATGACGCTGTGCAGAGTAGCGTACATCGACTCACGAACTGTAGCAAGGAGCGAGCTTAACAATGAAGAAAGAGACGTAAAATGTGAGGGCAATAGTCTGCTCACCACTTTACCTCTCAACCCTTTCACTCCGCCTGGCCTGCCTCCTCTGCTCGCTGCCACCCCACCGCAACCTCCACCACCCAGTTCTCCCGCTCCCACCGCTCCTCCTCCAGCCTGACGAACGCCTCCCACCCCTCGCATTCTTCGACTGCCGAGACCCCCTCACCTTCCGCAGGTAGCACCTCGACAGGGTACCCCTCTGGAGCAGAGAACGCGAGTGAAAGCTGCGAAGCGGCTGAGGCAACGAGCGAGGAGAGCTCGAAGCGCCGGAAGAGGTGGTAGTACCGCTGGAAAGTCGGTTTCGGTGCGGAAGGGTCGGCGGGAGCGGGCGTGCTGGCGTGTATCGGAGTGTCGCCTGGTTCCGTCGCGTGGGCGGGCGCAGGAGGTGAGATAGATGGGGGACCGTCGCCCGGAGGTGCGCCCGCCGCAGTTCCCTCCTCGCTCGGTGCTGAGGAGGCCCGCCCCTTGTCCTTCCTCCGCCGCGGGGCCTTCTGGTCCTTCCGTGCCCGCGGAACCTGCTCTTGCCTCTCCCACGGCACGAACACGTCCTGCCCTCCCTGCCCTTCCTGCCCCTCCTCTCCCGCGCCCGACGAGATCGGCACTGCGCCCTTCTTCCCGCCCGTCGTCCTTCGCGCTGAGCGGTCCCCGCCGCGATCGGCGAGGGAAGGATCCTGCTCGAAGGACCAGACGACGATGAGGAGCTTGGCTTCGGGCGGGGTACGGGCGGAAGAGGTAGAGGGGGTGGGAGGTACGCGAGGGAGGACGGCGAGGATGAGTTGCTGCAGAAGAAGGCACGTCGTTAGGCATAACCGCCTTGAGAACCTCAGCTAAGGCAGATTCGCCACGCTTAGCCGTGGAGAAGCGCGAGCGCACCTTGACCGACTCGACGCGCCGTGCAGGCGTCGCAAAGTGGTGTATAGTCGCGATGGAGATGGCATGGTTCTGCAGGCTCAGTCGTCAGTCCCGTCCCTTCCAAGGGTACATGGGAGCAACGCACGAACGTCCCGCGCCTCCAGCAGCTCAAATCGACGCAGTCGCCCTTGACGACCTCGTGCCCCCGCTCGCTTGCGATCCCCAGCAGCCCGCTGCTCATGTCGAATCCGACAATCAGCAAGTCCTTCCGAGCGCGCAGCTCGGTGGAGATGTCCTCCTGCGCGTCGAACGCCCGCTGCTTGCCCTTTGCGATTGCGCGCGGAAGGGCTTCAGATGCAGAGCCCGCCCAGGGGAGTGCGCTGCGGCAGCCGAGGTACTTGCCGTTGCCGGTGCCGGCGTCAAGGACGATGCCGCACTGTGCACGTAGGCGGTGGGGTCAGCGGGGGCGTACAGGCGGGACAAGGAAGAGCACACGGGACGCACGGGAGGGAGCGAGTGCAAGAAGCGCTCGACAAAGGGCCAGCGCGAGTGGCGGGTGCGGGAGAAGTCGCTTGCGATCTCGTCGTATACCACGTGGACGTGCTCCGCCTCGAAGGACGCGGCCTGCGGGGCTGCTGCCATCGTGGGCGGAGGGTTTGATGAGGGCGGTGCACTCGAGGCGAACGAGCGCGCGACGGGATGTGGCGACGCCATTCGAGTTTGGGCGTCTCTTGCGGGACCTCTAGGCTGCACCGCACAGCTGCAATAGCTCGCCCGAGCTCGTGCAGGCGAATTGAAGAGGCGGACGGAGCCAAGCGAAGGGCGCGCGAAGTTGACGCTCACTCGACCCCGTTCCTCGCTAGGGCGCGCTTTGGGCGAGCCTGCGTAGTCTTGAGAGGCCTACTCGGTGCGTCCAGGACCCGCC
Organism: Rhodotorula sp. PL61-2; assembly: GCA_028828645.1. Taxonomy (NCBI): domain Eukaryota; kingdom Fungi; phylum Basidiomycota; class Microbotryomycetes; order Sporidiobolales; family Sporidiobolaceae; genus Rhodotorula; species Rhodotorula sp. PL61-2. Next base: position 41,420 of record JAPZQE010000070.1, on the reverse strand, counting down.
CAGCCCGACTGGAGCGAGTGTACGCGGCCAAGCGGTCCTCGCGCGCGCGTTCGTCCGCTCGTCCGCTTCTCGACGCGCTTTCTGGGCGATTCTGGCGCTGCAGACCGTGTTGTACAAGGTAGCTAGTCATCCCGATCTTGTCTCCCACTCGAACGAGGAGGATGCGAGCTCGCGCCGGCGCATTCGAGGCGTGTTCGTCGCGGGCGGAGTCCCGAGCCCATCGCCTAGCCCGCCAGGAGCCACCGGCGAGATTAGGGGCAAACAGACTGACTCGGACTGACACCCGCAGACGCGATCCGCCCACCTCGAGCTCGTCTCTCGCTTCCAGCACCCCTCATCACCACCCCGCCTCGGTAACACTCCCAGCGCACCCCACGCTCCGCAGGGCGTGATTGGACTTGCGCGAGCCGAACCAGCTATTCGGAGAACCACTACAGGCTTGCGCCCGAAGCGCACGTCGACGCCGCACCGCCATGGCCGCCGTCTCTCCTCCCTACTCGCCGCCTGCGCCCCCGACTCAGTCCGCCCATGCGCCCTACCAGCACCTCGCCGACCAGGATCACTGCATCCCGCCCTCGCAGTCCTCCTCGACCCTCCCGACCGGCGCACGGAGCGGCTCTCGCACGTACAAGGAGGCGCAGGACGACGAGCGCATACTCGCGCGACAGCGCACTCGCAGCCGCGAGCGTGCCGCGGCCGAGGACGCGCTCGAGGGGCGCAAGTCGAGCGAGAGGCCGCAGCCGCAGGAGCAGGCCGAGGGCGAGATGAGCATGAACGAGCTCAGGGCAGAGGTGCGTTGCGAACTCTGCCGCAAGTTCCGCATGCGGCAGCAGTGACCTGCCTACCCCGCTCCTTGCCACACTCCCGACTGACGCATCTCTCACGTCCACAGATGGAGACGCTCCTCTCGCTCCGGCGCCGCTCGATGAACCAGCCTGTCGCCCTCGACCCGGACCTCCCGCCCACCGCGCCGCCAACGTCCGCTCCGCCGGTCAAGCGTCCGAATCTGGCTCTCGCGATTCCGACGCCCGCCGAAGGCCCTGCTGGCGCGCCCGTCTCGCCTACGGCACCCTCTCCTGCCGAGACGGGCACGCTCGTCCGTCGCCGCTCGAGCGTCGGCGTCCGCCTGCCGTCCGAGCACCCTCTTCCTGCCGTCCCGCCCGTCCCCTCACCGACTTTGCACCTCCCTCACTCTCCGTACTCGCCTCAAGTGGACGCCGCAGCGCCCGCAGCAGCAGCGAGCCAGAACCTCTATTGGCTCCCGGCGTCGCTGCACCCGGAGCTCGCCCCCGCCGAGTTCAAGGCCTTCATTCGCGAGCAAACGCGCCCAGAGGCACTCGCCAGGCGGACGTCTCTCTCGGCGGGGGCGTCCACCGCTGGCGGCGCGCAGGGAGCAGCAGGGGGACGGATGAACCGCCGCGCGAGTCTCCTCCGCGGGGAGTACAAGCCGCGCGCGAACGACGGCGTCGGCGACGACGAGAGAGAGAAGGTCCCGCCCGTGCCGCAGCTTGCGCGGACGGCGAGCGACGGCGGGGCGCGCGGGCAGCGCAGGAGTAGGAACACGCTGAGTTTCGAGGAGCTCACGATCAAGGATCTGCAGCGGCTGGAGGAGCTCGCGGGTGTGCTTCTTCCGCTTCTTCTCATGCTCCCGTACCGTAGAACTGACGGGCGAGACACGCGCAGCGAAAGCCGAGGCGGAGGGGACGACTGCGGGCGAGGAGGAAGAGGGTGAGCGGCTCGGGCGCGTCCTGCGGAGGAGCTTGAGCTTGAACCCCCACCGCGTTGCCGCTGCTGGTAGGTTTGGCCTTCCTTCGCCCTCTGCATGTCCACGCTCACGTAGCGTTCGCCTGCAGCCGCAGCCGCCGGCGCCTCCTTCGGTGACGGCATGCTCCCCTCGACGGCCGAGGAGGTTCACACGTCCGAGCCAACCGAGGTCAACGACGACGAAGCGCCCATCGTTCTAGCTCCGCCGGGGCAGATCCTGCGCCGGAACGCTCGCACCCGCATCCGCAAGGGCAGCATTGGCGGCGAGGTCGGCTTTGGCGGAGGGAGCCGGTTCGGCTCGGCGCGCCGCGGAAGAACCAGCGGGTCAAGCTCTACGTTCGAACTCGATGGCGCGAGCGAGGGCGATCACGGCTCGGCGACGTCCCCGCCGCCAAGCGCGGAGGGGCCCTCCGCCGAGAGTGAGGAGGGGTCTTCCCCGCCCAACTCGGAGCAGCAGCACGTCGAGGCTGCGCCTGCTGCGCCCGCTGCGCCTGCTGCGGTGGCGGAGACGGTGACCGAGCCTGCACCGCTGCTCCCGACGGCGGAGGAGCAGGCGCCTGTCCCGCAAGTGGTGCTCGACCGCCCGCCTGTCGACAATGAGCCAGCACCGCTGCCGCCCATCTCCACCCCTGCACCTGTTCCCGTTCCCGCTCCCGTCTTCGAGCCTACCGCACCCTCGCCGCCCGCGGAACCCTCTCCGCCACCGCGGCATGTCATCTCGCCTGCGTCGGCGGAATACGACTGGGCGACGCACCACCTCCCCGTCCAGCAGCCCTCGCCGCCGGTACCCTCGCCGCCAGCAGCAGAGCCGCAGTACACCGTACACCCGCAACACCTTCCACGACAGCCGTTCGACGCCGTCCCTCCACCGCAGGCCGTCCCCGTCCCGCTTCCGCAGCGCAAGGAGCCGCCGTCGCCTGCTCTGCCGTCTGCGCCTGCGAGGGCGGAGAGCCCAAAGCCGAGTGGGAAGGAGAAGAAGAGCGGGTGGGCCAGGCTGGGGCTTGGTCGGGACGAGGAGAAGAAGAAGAAAGGGAAGGGGAAGGAGCGCGAGCGGTCGGACGACGGGAACGTCTCTGCGGCGGAGAAGGAGCGCCCCGAAAAGGAGAGCAGTGGCGGATCGTCCGGCTTCCTTAGCGGCCTCTTTGGCCGCAAGCGCGTCGAGCAGGAGCCTGCCCCGCCGCGCGCGCCCAGCCCGCCGCCCGAGCCGCGCATTCCACCGCCGCCACCGACGGCGAGCGGTGTCCTCCTCCCTAATGGCCGTTACGCCAACTTCTATCGCCTGCCGATCCATGTCGAGCGCGCGGTGTACCGCCTGAGCCATATCAAGCTGGCGAACCCGCGCAGGCCCCTGTATGAACAGGTGCTCATCTCGAACCTCATGTGTGCGTCCGCGCTTTCCCCTCTTCTCCTTATGCCCGCGCTGACCCACGCCTGCGCCCGCAGTCTGGTACCTCGGCCTGATCCAGAAGCCTGTTGTGACTCCTCCCGCCGCCCCGCCCGTCCCGATCCCGGGCCTCCCGTCGCCTTCCACCTCCTCCGGCGCGCCCAGCTCTCCCGCCGCGCCGCCCGCTTCTCCGCAGAAAGAGCACAAGCGCGTCGGGCTGAGCAAGCCCTCCCGTGCGCCCGGCAGGCCCGCTGCCGAGATGCCCATGCGGACGGTGAGCTACGAGGCGCAGAATGCACAGCTCGTCGAGGAGCAACACCAGCAGCAGCGCTATGGGCACGGTTATCACTCGCCGTACCCCGCTGCTCAGGGCGCACCGCAGCAGTACGCTCCCTCCTCGACGGGCTCGTCCGCCTCAGGCAGCAGCTCGCCCTCGCGCTCGTTGTTCGCACCGCCACTGAGCTCCACCTCCGCGCCGTTCTCGCCGGCGCCGTCGATGGGGGAGGGCAAGCCCCGCTCGCCCGAGCGCTCGTCCGCGCCGGCAGCGATGTACGCCCGCTCAGGCACGGCGGCGGGCGCAGAGGACGACGACGACCGCCCGCTCGCGCTCGCGCAGCAGCAAGCGCACGTGCATGTGCAGCAGCGCGAGTCGTTCCCGCCGACGGCACCGCGACAGCCGCAGCCGCCGCGCTCGCCCGGCCGGCCCCAGGGGTTCGAGGTCACCTCGCGCCGCGTCTCGGGGGGGTCACCCTCCCCTGATCCAACGCTGCTCGGCGGCGGCGCAGGCGGAGCGACGACGAAGCACGAGCGGCGCGCGTCGGCCGTCTCGGACAAGAGCTTCGACGCGAGCGAGATCTACGACGCGTATGCGCCGGGCTCGCCCGGCGGCCCGGGAGGGTCGCCCGTTGCGGGCGTGGCCAAGGAGCTCCCGCCTGCGCCTGCGATGGAGCGGCCGCCTCCTGGCGCATCACTGGGCGCGGTCGCGCCGCGGGGATCGAGTCTCAAGGCGCTGTCGCGGTAGACGCGCTCTTCTCCCCTTTCCCTTCCGCCACCCTTCTTGTGCAGACACTTCTCCCCTCGACACCTCTCTCTCTTCGTAGTCCTCCTCCCCTCGTCATAGCCTGCGATTCTTGTGCATTGGAAGTACCCATCGCATCGCTTCGCTCAACGCAAGCTCCCTCTTCTTCGTGAGCTCGTAAGCCTTGAGAGGCATTCAGGGATCGAGAGGGATCCTCGGTAGAAATAGAAAGACCTTCAAAATGCAAGATGGGGACAAAGAGTCGCAGGTCGCCAAAGCGACGCGAGGGAGAGGGTGTACGCCTGCAGCGCAAAGGGGGGAGGGCACAACAACTGGAGCAAAGGTACATAATAAAAGGGCAGCGCATGCGCGCCTAGACCTGGTCATCTGCCTTGCTCTTGCCCTTGACATCGCGCGGGAGGGACGCCAACGCGTTGTCCCAGAGCGAGACCGGCACGTCGTGCAGGGTCTCGCTCGCAGGCGGATGCGGCGCGCCAGACGAGCCAGACGCGTCAGCGAGCGTCGTTGTCATGGGGGACGTCGATGTCTGCGGGGCGTTCGCGGGACTGAGGGCGGAACTAACGGCCGTGTCGTCGGGGAGCGTGTCGTCGGGGAGCGAGGCGGTCGACTGCTCATTGTCGGGCGCTGGCGACGTGAAGCGATCGACGATGGCGGTCTGCACGAGCTCGTTCGCGTCATCAGCATGTCGCGCACGTGAAAGGAGAGCCAGCGTGGTGCGCTTGGTGCGGGAGGAGATGGATGGCACGAGAAGAAGGAACGGACGCACTGGAGCTGTGGAGGGGAGCCTGGGTGAGTACGGCGGTGGCGGCGATGGTATGTTCGTCTTGCGGTCTGCAGATGAGCGGGCGTGTCAGCCCAGTTGCTGATTGCGCATGGGTCGGCTCTTTACGCCGCGCCTGAAGGAGGGAAAGCGCGTACACTCCGGCTCAGAATTCCTGAAGAGCGGGGCGGTTTCCTCGTCGTCGAACCTGCCCAGTTGGCGCCGCGAGCAGCAGCAGCACCACCACGCAGAACAGCGGCAGAGGAGCGCGTGGCTGAGGGAGAGGATCTCTTTCCCGTGCTTGGCCATCCTCTGAAGGCGAGCGGCCCGCGCGGCAGGGTCTAGCCCGTAGCCTGTTGCGGTGGCGCCGCAAACCGCAACGAAGACGGAGCTGTAGAAGAGGACGGTATAGGTGGAGGTGCGGTCATAAGGAAGGAGGACGGCAATGAGGCGGTAGAGGGGGCAGGCGACCGAGCCGACCGCGCCCAGGAGAAGGAAGGGCTTGGGCGTGTGCGTGCGCGACTCGTGCGCTGCGTGCCACGCCACGACGAGGAGAGCGGCCGGGATCAATGCGAAGCCCATGTAGACGGGCATGGGAACGTCGTAGGCCGGGGCACAGAGACACGCTGACAAGACAAGTACGCCGAGAGGGGCAAGGCAAGCTGTCACGACGGTGCACAGCGTGTACGAAGGGGCCAGCCTTTCGCTCAAAGACGCGGACTCCAGGCGTTCGCGGGAGAGATGCTGAGCGGGAGGCCGCGAGACACACGACGAGGTCTGCGCCTGCACGGGAATGACCGCGAGGGCATTGCCATGGTGTACGCTCGACAGCCAGAGGCGAAGTCGTGGCGCCAGGAGGAGAAGAGGAGAAGAGAGGGAGAGGAGGCGAGCGCTCTCGGGGCTCCGAATCTCAGACTCCAACTCTGGCGCTGCATTGATTCCTTGGTCCTCACAAGCGTCACCGAGCGCACGAAAGTTTGTTTTGACTTGGAGGCCTGCGATCGACTCTGTGGGCAAAGCAGCAATGCTCTGCTCTCGCAGGGTATCCCCCTCTTGAGAAGAGAGGTTCCTCCTCTGGCCTCTCCAGCTTGCGAGCCTGAGTCCTGCAGCTTGTCATGGCGGTACATGCGCGAGCGTGCACACACTCGTCTCAACCCGCGAAAACGGAGCAGAGGTCTCCGTGTTCCCCCTTTGGCTCTCGACCCTCTGGCCCCTCCAGCCGCTGTTCCTGTGCCCCACTCGCACCTTGCGCCCGAGCTAAACGAGATGGCCGCTGTCGATCCGACCGTCAAGGGCTTGAAGCGCACCGCCGAGCAGTTCGACGGTTCGAGCGAGCGCTTCCTCATCGTCCATGCCCGGTCCGTCCACGACCTCGCGCTTCTCCCAGCTCCTGCGAGTGCGCGGGGCTAGTCGTACTACAGGCTCGAGGCTCACACGCACGCATCCTGCGCAGCTGGAATGATCAGGTCATCACCCCGCTCGTCGACGGCGCCGTAGAGACCATGCTTGCGATGGGCGTCAAGCGCGACAACATCGTCATCGAGTCCGTTCCCGGCAGCTACGAGCTTCCCATGGCCTGCTCCAGGTACGTCCGACCCGCGCCCAGCCCCTACTCGAGGGTGTGATGGCTCGAGGTTGCGAGGTTGGGTGGGGGTGCTTCGGCTTCTCCAATTGCCGCGCCCTTCGCCCTTCCGCTGCTTGTTTATCAGCGCTGACAACATTATGCCACACACAGACTGATCGCCGCGTCGCAGATTCAAGCATCCGCAACCGCCTCGGACCTGATGGGCGCCTCGACGCTCCTCGACTCGTCCTCTGCTCCCTCTGCGCCCTCCTCCTCGGCGCCCCTCTCTGGTCCCTTTGCCGCCGTCATCGCTGTCGGCGTACTCATCAAGGGCAGCACGCAGCACTTTGAGTACATCTCCGAGGCGGTCTCGCACGGGCTCATGCGCGTCCAGCTCGACACGGGCGTCCCGGTCATCTACGGCGTCCTCAACTGCAATACGGACGAGCAGGCGCTCCAGCGCGCGGGCGTCGGGCGGGAGACCAAGGGCCACAACCACGGCGAGGACTGGGGCGCCGCGGCTGTCGAGCTCGGCGTCAAGACGAAGCGGTGGGCCAAGGGGTCGATCTAGACGCGCGCTCGAGGCGAGCGCTATGTACAGCATGCGGTTCTGTCGGGTGCGCGCGAGGCGCGTTGCTACTGTCGGGAGTTGGGGCTTTCGTCTCTACTCATTGTGGGCATGCCGTGCGGGTCCCACTAAACGTCTCCGATCTTTTTGCTGCGCCTCTTCCTGCTCTCGATTTTTGCTCGTGATGATGGCGCTTCTCGTCGAGACACTTACAGCGACGATGCAGCTAAGCTTCCCCACGCTCCTAAGCCCCTCCCTCTTTCCGCTACTTTCCCGCGACGATCTCCACCAATCCCTCCACCTCCCCGACGTTCAACTCTTCCGCATCTGTCTCCGTCAGTGCCTGTGCACTCGGCAGGGTGAGGGGGTACTCGTGCACGGTCATCCCGCTCTTCTCGCCCATCTCCCCCGAGAAGAGGAGGTCGAGTGACGTCCGGGGGAGGGCGATCGCGCGCTCGTCGGAGACGCCAGAGTCGGCACCGCTATGGAGGAGGACGGACAATGTTCAGCGCTGGAGGCGGGAGGAGACGGAGGGGAAGAAACGCACGCCTTGACGAGCAATCCCTGGACCAGCGCTGGTCCTCCTGCGTGTCAGGGCATGCTACAGCAAGAGACGCAAGGAAGGGGACGCACCGAGCGCCACCCCGAGGTGCACCTGGAGCCACGTCGGCTGGCCGTCGACGACGTACGCGAGGATGGGCCACAGCGCGGCGATGCACCCTTTCCTCCCGCGCTTGAGTAAGCACCTCCTCCTTCTCCAGAAGACGGACGAGGACGACGCACCGACCATCCCGACCGAGCACCCGACCGTCCTCCACCGCGCCCTCCGCTCGCGGAGCACGACCTCGCGCTCTGCGCGCGAGAAGACGCACGCCGCGCCCGCGCTCGTGCCGATGCACAGCGGGATGGCGACGAGCGCCAGGAGCGCGAGGACAAAGTGCGGCGCGGGCTCTTCGGCGGGCGCGGGGGTGGGAGACGGGTCGAGCGGCGAGGAGGGGCGCGAGTGGAGGAGGAGGTAGCCCAGACAGGCGGCGTTCCATAGGGAGGCACTGCGCGCGCTGGTCCGTCAGTACTCGCGCATTCCCTCTGTCGAGCGTGAGAGGAAGGTACGCACACCACACACTCGAACAGGAGGTGCGCGCCTGGCCGCCGTCGAGGGTCAGCGCGCTGTCCTGGAGACGGAGCGGGACGGGAGCAGCGCACTCGTGTACCCCTCTGCGTCGGCCTCCTCGTCCGTGATGAAGAACGGCAGCGCACTGCCCTTCTCCTCCTCCGTCGACAGGAGCGCACCCTCGTCGTCGAGGGGGAGGCGGATCGCCCCCTGGCGCTGGGAGCGGAAGAGACTCGCAAGCTGGGCAGGGAGGAGGTGCGCCATCGTGCCAACGAGAGACCCCGGGGGAGCTTTGCAGTGCAGCGGAAAGCGAGGAGCAGGAGGGAGAGGCACACGCGTGAGAGCGGACGAAGGAGCGAACGAAGCGAGGCCTGAGCGCCCCCGCAAGGTGCGTGCGCGGGCGTATTCGCGACGAGGCGCAAGCGAGACGTCTTGGTGGTCGCAATGTAAGCGGCGCGAGTGGGAGCGCGGAGAGAGCGTGTGGACGGGAGGACGATGCGAAGCAACGGGGTTGGGAAGGTTGCGCGCGTGGGAATAACGACAGTCACGGTCAAAGCGAAGAGCTACAACAGACTGGACATTGAGATTGGGGTGGAGGATCTACCAGCATTACTACGACAGGTACAGACAAAGCGACACGGGCACCGCCATCTCAAGGCGCAGCGTGCGCGGAAGGGACGGGAGGAGAGGCGGACCTGCGCTCCGACGGAGGCCGCACGTCTTCAAGCGCTGACCCAGCCCGCGCAGACGATGTGCTCGCGCGTGGCTGCGCGTCAAGCACGGGTACGACCGTCGCGCCTCGCCCCGCATCGGCACCCTCTTCGAGCATGCCCTCGTCCGCGCTGTCGCCGCTGTCGTCCTCGCTTCCGTCCGTCTTCCACCCCTCGGCGCGCTGGAGCGTCTCCTCCCCCTCGGCAACATTGCGCGAGTAAGTCGGAAGCCCGAGGCCCTCGTCCCGCTCGCGCTGCGCCTCCCTCTCGCGCCTCCGCCTCCTCCGCTCCCTCCTCCGCCTGCGGCGCTCCTCCCCATCGTCCCCCCCTAGTGCATGCGAGCCCGCCATCGCCGCCGCGGCAGCCAGCACGCTCGGACTCGCGCCTTGCAGCGCAGCGCGCTGCGCCGGCGTCAGATCCGCGAGCGACCGAGGCGGCGCGGCGAGCAGGCCTGCGTCCCGCAGAGCGCGGCGCAAGTGTGCTACTTCGGCGAGGGTGGCGGGGTCTGCGGGGCGGGTAGCGTGCGTATGTGCGGCGGCGGGAGAAAGGGGCGGGAGGTGCTGAAGGGGAAGGGCGTCGGGCCGGGACTCGCCGCTACCGCTGCGGTGGAAGAGCGACGAAAGGCGCGCCAGGGGACCGCGTCGTTGCGGCTCCCCGGCGAGTGGGGTCGCAGGTACGGAGGCCGGGGCAGGAGGAGGAGGCCCTCCCGCGTCCGCCGGCGCGTCGTCGTATGCGGGCGGTGGCGGCTCGGCAGCGCGCGGGTCGTCAAGGTCAATGCTGTAGACGCTACCATTGAGGCTGTGCTGGCTCTCGCGGCGCGGGTGCGCGGGGTGCCTGCGCGGCCGGGCGGACTGCGAGTAGAGGGCGGCCTGGCGCTGGCGGCGGAGGCGGTGGAGAAAGCCGAGGCGAAGTAGGGCACCGAGTGCAAAAACGCAGAGGAGCACAACAATGGCTGTGTACGGCAATTAATGCCAGATTGAGCGGGATTCCCGTACATGTAGAAAGTCGTTGCGGCGGCGCGAACGGAGGTCGATGAGGAGGAGCAAAAGGTCGGCGCTGACGCTCGGACAGGTCGCGGATGAGGATGAGAGGTAGCGCACCGTACTTCCATACCGACACGCCCCCATCCGAGCCGCTTTGCGAGCTGGAGTCGGCTCCCGAGGTGGCGGACGCTGGAGGGAGGAAGCGGGTCGCGCTCGTCTGCGCGAGCTGTGTGGTCGAGGTGGGCCCCTGCCTGCGCTGCAGCGGCACAAGGACGGGCACCGCGGGCATCCTCGCGCGCTCGCCAGAGAGAGGGCGGGCTCGGCGGCGGGGCGGGGCGGGGCGGTGCTGCGGATCCGTCGGACGTTAACGTCGGACGTCGCTCGCTCGCTCGTCTCTCTCTCTCGCTCATCTCGACTTGCACGTGCGCCGGAGTTTGCCTGCTCATTCTCCTCGTCGAGTGCTCACACCCGCACTTGCTCGCAGCCGCCTCCAGTACGCCCGCCCTGCCTCCTCCCGCCGAGCCTCCTCCGGCTCGCCGCATTCGGCCTGCGTCACCGCTCACCTCTACTCTTTCCCTCCTTTCCCCCACCCTCTCTGCAGAGTCCTCATTCATCATGCCGTTCACCGCCAGCGACATCTGCAAGATCATCCTCGCCATCCTCCTCCCGCCCCTCGGCGTCTTCCTTGAGCGTGGCTGCGTCCGTCCCGCCTCCTCCCTCTCTTCTGTGTTTGTGCACTGACGAGTGCTTGTCTACACACAGGCCGCCGACTTCTGGAGTGAGTTTCGCTTGGATGCGTCGTGACGCGGCATCTCCGGCTCTCCCCTCCTGCCCTCATCTCCTCGCCCCAATGCTCTCCCCGCGGCTCCTGCCGCTTTCCGACGCTCCGCACAACTCGGCGGCGCTGCTGGAGCCGTGGAACTTGGTAGAGAGCTGTACTGACCTAATGCGCCCTTCCGCAGTCAACATCCTCCTTACCGTCCTCGGCTACATCCCGTACGTTCTTTTCCTTTGCTACCGCGCTGCTCTACTGACCGCCGCGCGTACGTGGGTAGCGGGATCATCCACGCTTTGTACATCATTTTGAAGTACTAGGCGTCGTTCAGGCCATCCCGATGTCGTCTCGGGTCGCCTCCGCGTTCCCGCCGCCCTGCGCCCACCCTGCTTCGACTCTTCCCCCCGTTCCTCTTTCATCTCTCCGACTCCTCCGTTTACCAGCGCAATGAGCCTATATCCGCGCCTTAATCGCCAACCCCTCGGACTGCTCGCAAACCCCGAGCCCCCCACACCCTCCCCTGTCCTCCTCCCCCCCTCTTTTCGTCCGTACCCTCGCCCACATTCCTCCTTCGCTTAATCGAATGCAACGTTGCTCTGTCAGTACCTCGTGGCTACCACGCTCGTGCCACCGCGGTGAAGGGTGGACAATCAAGATTGTTCCCTTCAGCGCTTCACTTTCCTTCACCTACTCCTACTTTTACGCCTGCTTCTCTCGCTTGATAGAGCTGCAGTGCCACTCCCACAGCCGCTTTCCAAGGCGCCCGTTCAAAGCTCAGCAGCCCCGCTGGCGTCCCTGGAGTCGCCCATCGAGTCGCCCTCGGCCGCTGGCGATGTATCGAGTTTTTTTGCGTTGTTCTGCGTAGCTGAGACATCTTCAGACGACACTGCCGCTCGCAGATTCTCAAATACCAGGCTGTCGCGCCCACCTACTCGCCAGGGAATCCTCCGCACATTTACATGCTCCTTTTCCCTACGCCGCACCAGCCCCGCACTCCCCGTCGGCAAATCTTGGGTCCGTCGTCCTCTGCCACCGCATGACTTTGTCCACCATCGTCTGCGTCTTGCGGCACCTCCTCCTTGTTCCTGCTCCTCGCGTTCGGCTGCACTCCAGCAAGGTATGCATCTCTAGTCATCTCTAGACCTCTTCTCAGCTGCTTTGCCGACCCAGACTCGCACTCCTGCAGATGGCGGGCATCTTCCTTCCCGGCCACCGTCCTATCGCGCTTCCAGCCCAACGCTGCAAGAGACGATCTTGCCGGCTTCCTCAAGTCGCTCAACAAACTTGACCACCTTACGACGCTCTTCCTCCTTGACATCGACCTCGGCAACTGGTCGGAGCAGGCCCGGTGGAAATACCTCGTGCACAATGCCGGCAGGACTGCCGTTGTCGTGATTGCTCCGGGCCATCATCGCCTTGTCGGCCTTGTACCAGACTATGGTCTCATCGAGTACAACCCCGTCTTCGAGAAGCTCCACGTCAAGCTTATCGTCCTTGCGGAGCTCATGTCGAAGCTCCCCGAGGCGGCATCAGCTCGCTTCGCCTAGAGGCAAGCGCCGAGTCGCTTGCTGCCGTGCGCAGCGCGGTCGAGCCGCAGGCGGACGTGCTTGTTTGAACGACGACGAGATTCAGCGCATCAAGGCTTCGGACCGCTGACTTTCTAACACGCCGCTCTTGCGCGCGTCGAGCCGTACAGCTCACTTCCATCTACGCCCCATCGCGTCGTTCAGCACCGTTCCCGCGCTCCCACGTGTCCCGTCCCGCAACCCCGTCAACCATCTCGTCTGAATCTTCGACGGCGCAAGCGCTGCAATCGAGGTCGACGCCGGCGACGCGCTCGAGATCTCGCGCGAGTCGGTTGCAGACGTCAAGGTGCTGCAGCAGGTCAAGCGGCGTGAGCGGCACGGGGCGAAGCAGCGCGCCGAGACGAGGCGCACGAAGGCGCAGGGCCAGGGCAAGGCGAAGGCGGCGCCGCAGGCAGAAGACGGCGGCGAGGAGGAGGTGGATGATTTGGAGGAGGATGACGGCCCGTAGAGGGACTTGGGAGAGACGTGGCTCCTTCGAGCTGGATACCCCCGCCTGGCACGCCCAAGTTCCGTTGTAGGCACACTTGATATCCCCTCTCGGTATCGCAGTGTTTACGCTTCTCTTGACCGAGCGAGCGGGACTTGGGACGCGGGAAGGGAAGGCCGGAGGGGATTTCGACCATCGCCCTCGCTCTCGCGCAGTCGTCCTTCGGGCTGCGAGATCGGAGGAGGATCCCAAACCTCAAGCCTCCCTCGAAGCTTTCGACGTATCGGCGTCCGCTCCACCTCTACCGAGGGAGAGGCTCGCCCGCTTTCATGCGCATCTCGCTGTCTCGCCGCCTTCAGCGACTCTCCCTCTTCCTCTAGGACAGAAGCAGAAGACGCCCCGGACGGCTTGGTTACAACAGGGGGAAGAGCGTGGTTATCGACAGTCCTCCTCGCCGCGGGGAGGTACCCTCCCATCATCGCCGCTCACCCCGCTCCAGCCCGCCCTCGCCACCGACACGCCCGCCCCGCCACCACGCACCCCTGACCTACTTTGCCGGCATGCGGTCAAAGATGCTCGGCTGGTCGGGCGCGTCAACCTGCTCGCCGGCAACCTTGCGGCGGACCGAGTCCATGATGTCGCTCACGGCCGAGCGGTCGAGGTCATCGCGCGCCTTCATGAGCGCCTCGGTGAAGGCGAGGTTCGGGCCGTACTTTTTGCGGAAGGGCCAGTACTGCGCGCGTGCGCGGGGGAGCGCGGTGAGCACTCGAACAGGGAGAGGAGAGCAATGGGCGGCAAGAGGACGCACGTCGAGGAAGACCATCATCTTGCTCGCCGAGAGGAGGGTGAGGACGCTCTCGAGCACGTCAAAGTACGACACGAGCTCCTGCTTGGGCTTGTACGCGAGGAAGAAGGCAAACGCGAGGTCGATGTCGTGGCGCATGCGCTCGACGGCCTGCGGGATGCGGAGCTTGGTCGCGCGGCGGACGGCGACGAGGTACGTGATGAGGAACGTGTCGAGGATGTCTTCGACGAGGAGGTCAAACAGGTTCGGGTTGAGGTGCACCTGGTAGTCGTCCATGTAGTCCTGCAGCGTCTCGACGATCTGCTTCATCGGGTCGCCCGCCGAGCCGTCGTGCCACGCGGTCGAGAGGAGCACCTTTGTCGCGGGCTTGAGGTCGTGGAAGACGACGTCGATCAGGACCTGGACGCAGCGCTTGGCCACGTCGAGGTACCCGTCCATCGCGTCGTTGAGCTTGTCGACGATGCCGCCCTTGTACTTGGTGCTCACGAGTGGCTCGACGCGGTTGCTCAGCGCCTCGGTAAAGTCGGCGCTCTTGATCTGGTCGTTCGCGAGCGCCATGACATACTCGTCCAAGCCCGCGGGGAGCGCCTCGTCGCCCGCGACGCGCCGGCGGTACTCGCCGTCGACGAGCTTGAGCCACTGCTGCTGGACGCCGCGCATGACGCGGTTCGCCTCGTCGACGACGCGCGCGAGCACGGCCGCCTGGTTCGAGTCGAGCGCGAGGTCGACCTGCTGGTTGAGCATCTGGAAGAGGATGACGGCGCCCTGCATCCCGTAGTAGCCGTCCGGGTCCGTCTCGGGCGGCTCGGCCCGCGCGAGAAAGTCGCCCGACTCGGTCTTCATCAGGTTGGCGGTCCACTCGTCCATTTTCTTCGAGATGAGCGCAAAGTAGTCGTCGATCAGCGCGCCCTCGTTCCCGTCGAGCAGCGCCGGCTTGAGCCACTCTGGGTCGACGCCGAGCTCCTTGGTCATCGTCTTGGCGTACTCTTTCGTGAATTGCGACAGCCGCAGAAGCGTTGCAGCGTCCGGGCCCGACTTGACGAACGTCGCGAGAAAGTCGTACAGCGCTTTGTGGTAGCCCTTGACACTGTGGGGGTGTGCAAGCTCGGGTCAGCCGAGAGTCCGGGCGGAAAGGAAGAGGCAGCGCACTAGACCTGCTTGATCTGCGCAGGTGGTCAGCGGCGAAACCCGAGGAAAACTAAGCGAGCGCACACACCTTCCAGTCTTCGGGAAACTTGTCAACGAGGAGCTCGCGGACGGTGACAATGTCGTCGTAGACCCAGTCAAGCTCGTCGATCCAGCGGACGCCGTCCTCGCCCGCGCGGCGAAAGCTCTTCTCGACGTCGGTCCTGCACCCCTCGCGGAGCGCGTCGAGGACCTTGGCGCGGTAGTGCTTGATCGTGCGGGCGTCGGCCTGCAGGCTCCGGAACCGGCTCGCGACGTCGAGGTTGCCCGCCTTCTTGACCATCCGGATCGCGATCGCCTTTTGGTCGCGCGCGCCCTCGACCTCGGCAATCTTGCACAGCCGGATCGCGACGCCGCTGTTGCCGGCGCGGGCGAGGGCGAGGAGCTCGCGCGCGAGGCGAAAGTAGTGCGCCTCGAACGCCTCGATCGTCTCGCCGAGGCGCTCAAAGTACCGCTCGAGCGTCTCGCGGGTGCTTTGGCTCCCGAGCTGCTGCGACGCGGGCGCCGAAGGGTCGGGCGAGGCGACGGTCGAGGGCGCGGCGGACGAGCTGGCCTTTTTGGCCTGGGCGAGGGTCTCGTTGCGGAACGTCTCGAGCTCGGTGAGGTGGTAATGGATCGGGAGGAGGTTAGGCGAGGGCCCGAGGGGATCGGCGCGGTCGGCCGAGAGGAGGTCGGAGAGGTGCGAGAGGCGCGAGTACATGGACCGGAGCGAGGTGACCATCTCGAGTGTCTGCGTCAGCCGCCGGTGGACGATCGACACCTGCGGGCGGGTGGGTGCATGTCAGTGGGTGTCGTGCCGGGTGGTGGACGTGCGCACGCGCACCTCTACGAGCTTGCCGAAGCCGTCGATCTGACCGCGCGGGTCTGCGATGAGGTGCTCGACCTCGCGGATGGTGTCTTTGAGCTGCTCTGCGGCATCGCGGGAGCGCCTGAGGCCCTGGAGGCCTTCCTTTACGAGGTCGACCTGTTCCTTTGCGCGGTGCGAGAGGGTGTGCTGCAGCTGGGTGCGCTCCTTTGCGATGCGCTGGCGGAGGAGCGGGATGCGTGTGAGGGTGGGCGGGGTCGACAGGTGCTGCGGGTGTGCGAGTGAGCGGCGGGTGGGCGAGGTGGGGCGACAAGCGAGCGAGGGCGCACCTCTGCGATGGCGGATGCGGCGGTGGGCTGCCCGGGCACGAACGCAGCCATAGCAGCGAGCGAAGCACGAGTCGAGAGTCTAGCAAGCGAGCATCCACACACACACACGCACACACTCAGCACAGCTACAGGGCAGCCAGCACAAGCGCGGGCAGCGCGAGAGAGACGCGCGCGCGCTGTGCACCCTGAACCTCCGCTTCCAAGCGACTGCGGGCGTCAACGCTGTGCGCACTCGAGACGAGACTAGACTAGACTGCGGTACACCCTCGACACGCGGCACCACTTGCCCCTCGTAGCTCCCTGCCCCGCCTCGCCTGCTTCCCGACGGCGACCTCATCGCCCCGTCGCCTGCCTCCCCTCCCCTCGAGTCGCTCGCTCGCTCGCTCAGGAGCAGAGCAAAGCGCGCACCGTGCCCTCGAGCGCACGCGCCCCGTGCATGTCCACAACTCGGCTCCTCGTCAGCCGCCGCCCGTTCCCCGCGCCCCCGCTCCACCTCCGTCTCACGCGGATCCACCTGACCATGGCCTCGCCCTCGCCCGCGCCCGCCCTCCGCCAGCGTACACCTGCGCGCGACCACTCGGGCCACTCGCACGCGCACGCGCACTCGCACGGACACTCGCACGGCGGCCTCGAAGAGACGGCGCACCTCTCGACCGCCTTCACCTCGCTCCGCAACCCCTCCCAGCTCGACCCGGGCAGCAGGATCACCCTCGTCGGCCTCGTCGCAAACGTCGGGCTCACCGCGGTAAAGGGCGTCGCCGGTTACGTCCTCGCCTCGTCCGCCCTCCTCGCCGACGCCGCCCACTCGGGCAGCGACCTCGTCGCAGATGTGGTCACCCTCGTCTCGTACCGCATCGGCAGGTGGGCCCCGAGCAGCCGCTACCCCTACGGCTACGGCAGTGTGTCCCTTTCCCCCTTGCTTGAACCCGCTCGACACGAGAGACTGACGCTTCCGTGCACGCGCATAGAGTTCGAGTCGCTCGGCTCGCTCGTCGTCTCGTTCCTCCTCTTTGCAACCGCAGCCGGCATCGGTGCGCCCACAATGCTCCTGCTTGACGAGGCGAAGCTGACCCCCCTCGCCCCGCAGGCCTGCACTCGTACCACCACCTCCTTCTCTCGCTCGCCTCGATCCCCTCCATCCCGCCCGATCTCCTCGCCTCGCTCGACTTTCTCCCGCACGGCCACGTCCACGGGCCCGAGGCCTCCGACGTGCCGTCCGAAAGTGGGACCGTTGACGCCCGCGCAATGTACTTTGCCGCAGCCTCAATCGCCGTCAAAGAGTGGCTCTACCGCTCGACGCTGCGCGTGGCCCGCGCGCAGCACTCGAACGTCC
The DNA here is from genome assembly GCA_028828645.1 of Rhodotorula sp. PL61-2. NCBI lineage: Eukaryota > Fungi > Basidiomycota > Microbotryomycetes > Sporidiobolales > Sporidiobolaceae > Rhodotorula > Rhodotorula sp. PL61-2. The sequence continues at coordinate 24,292 of JAPZQE010000070.1, read as the reverse complement.
TCCTCGCCAACGCGTACCACCACCGCTCGGACGCGCTTGGCTCGCTCGTTGCCCTCCTTGCGATCGGCGCCGCCCGCGTCGGCTTCCCCATGCTCGACCCCGTCGGCGGGCTCGTCGTCACGGGCATGATCGCCAAGCAGGGGTGGGACGTCGGCCGCGACGCGCTCAGCGCCCTGGTCGACCAGGTCGGCGACGACGAGGTGCAGCCAAAGGTGTACGACGCGATCCGCGCACTCAGCAGCGCAAGCGTCGTGCCCTGGCGCGAGAGCGCGAGGCGCGGCTCGTTGCTCCCTGCCTCATCATCGGGCCCCACGCACACGCACGTGCACGAGCACGAACACCCTGTTCCAGAGGAGAGCGCCGCGCTCCCGCAGGGCACCCTCCCGATCCTCGCCATTCCCTCGATCCGCCTCTTCGCCTCGGGCCCCTCGCTCCTCATCGACGTCCTCCTCGTCCTCCCCGCGTCCCTCTCCCTCGCCGACGCGAACCGCATCGAGCGCGCGGTCGGCGACCGCGTGCGCGAGGTCGTCGGCAGGGAGCGCGTCAGGGAGGTGGTCGTCAGGATGAGGGCCGAGGGCGCCGGCGAGGGGGGAGAAGGTGTCGAGTTGTCGCACGACGAGGAGCATGCGCTTGCGTCGGGGGGGAAGGGCGGAAAGGCGCAGTAGGACGGAGGCGCGTGCGGCAGGCAGGCAGGTTGGGAGGAGGCTATGCCACGCAGTCCCTGTTGCGCAGTGCTTCCGCCGAGCAACGCGCGACACGTTTCTCCTCTGTTCCGCTTCGCTCACTCTCGTTCGCCTGCTTGATGGGTCTCGACACGGCGCGCGGCGGCTTCCTTGATCCAGTCCGTCCAGCGAGCAATGCTTCGTGTGAGGCCGTGCTCACCTCACGCTCGCGACGCTCGCCGAATATCTCTGCGCGCGCGTGCAGCTGCCGCAGACGCGACGGCGGAGAAGATCGGCGCGCTCCGAAAGAGGTGCAGGGCGGAACAGACGCTCCTGTCGTTCGGACATTCGCACGAATCTCAGAAGCGCTTCGAGGGGGTTCAAGCTTACATGTGTGCAAGCGGTAGTGGGCAATGGTTGTGTTCCGGAACGCAAAGAAGGCAGAGACAAGCCGATTATCGCAAGTTTGCGAAGGTCAAGCGGACGCGCAAGTTGGCGGTACTACCTCGAAAATCCATTAGGCAGGGCGCGAGCGGGAAAAATAGTAAATTCACAGAGAGTCCGGCAACACGCGGCCATTCACTTGATGTCCTTCAGCACCCCCTTCATGCCATCGATCGCCTTGCGCTGCCACGGCTCCAGCGCAGTGCCGTACTGCTCGTTGATGATGTACCCGTACGGGTCCACTTCGAGAGTCGTGACGTTGGCGAGCGTCTCGATGCTGCGCGCGCGCAAGGAGCGTCAGGGAGGCCCGGGTTAGGAGCACAGCTGGACCAGTCGAGAGGGTGAGCGGGACGCACATACGGTGGATGCAGATCGGGACGTAGAGTGGCGAGTAGCCCCTGTGTCAATGATTTGAAGCGAGACGAAGCAGAAACGTAGGGGAGTCAGCCGGGCCTAAGAGCGGGCGCGGAGAGTAGGGCAAGGAGCACGGCCGCACCCCTCCTGCAGGTACACCAGCTTGCCGTGCACGAGCTCCTTGGCGATCTTGACCATCTCGCGCGTGATCTCCGCGAACCCGTCCGCCGTGACGCTCTGCCGCGCGAGCGGGTCCATGATGTTGGCGTCGAGGCCTGCGCGTGCGTGTGGGCGATGAGCCCCGAGTCGATGCAAGGGGGAGAGAGGGACGGGCTCACCGGAGGCGACGATGATCACGTCTGGCTTGAAGCGGCGCAGTGCTGGGAGGACGAGTGTCTTGAGCGAGTACAGGTAGGCGTCGGTGCCGGAGCCTGGAGGGAGAGGGATATTCATACTGCGGGAGTGAAGCACGACATCAGGACCGTCCCATGAGAGGAAAGGAGCGACCGGTTGCACTTGTAGCCGAAACCTTTGCCGGCACCGCGTGCTGAAACGAACCCGCTGTCGGGAGGGAAGCAGCGGTCTTGGTGGATAGAGATGGTGAGAACGTCTGCCCAGCCGATCAGGGTCAATCCGTCAGTACAACCTCATCAAAGTGTCGACGCAGCGAAACAGCATGCCATTGCGCTTCCAGAACATCTGGAGGAAAGGCTCGTCAGATGCGCTGCGCCAGACGGAAGAGCGCGGCGTACCTTTTCCGCGCCGTTGCCATGGTGCACGTCAAGCTGCACACAGACACGGGCTCAGTCAAGACGGGACGGACGAATTGAGGAGGACAGGGCACTCACGTCGACGATCGCGACTTTCTTGATCCCTAGCGTTTTGATCGCATACTCGGCTGCGATCGCACCGTTGTTAAACATGCAGAAGCCGCGTCCGCGGTCCGGCTCGGCGTGATGACCCGCCGGGTGAACGAGCTGCGTTCGCGAAAAGGGCCTGCTGAGCGCGTGCGCCGGGTGGAGCAGAGACCAGGCAGAACAAGTACGCACAGCATAGCCGTTCTTCGTCTCGCCGCTGATGACCGACTCAAGTAGCGTGAGGGCCGCGCCGACGCCCTGCAGGGCAATGTCGAAGGCGCCGCGCCCGAAGGGGGAGACGCCGTCGCCGCAGTCGCCGCCGGTGAGGTTGCTTTCGCGCTTGACCCGGTTGACGTACTGCTCAAAACCGAGGTCAGCGGTGATCGTGGACACCAAGGAGAGCGCTTACCTGCTTCTCGTGCACGAGGAGGATATGTTCCTCCTTTGCTGGATGGATTGCGAGATGATCGAGGTGGCCCAGCAGGCCGGTAACTTCGATGAGTTCATGCGTGAGGCGCTTGGCATCGGGGTGTGCGACGTGTTTGTTAGGGGCAATGCCAGCCTGTGCCGCGCGCGGTGAGCGGGAGAAGGACGGAGGAGTGCGGAGGAGTGCGGAGGAGTGCGGAGGAGTGCGGAGGACGCACGCGGAAGTCGCTGGGCATGAGGGGGTCGGCGCCAGTGTCCCACCACCCGAAGGCGGCGGTCCAGAGATAGGCGGTCTTGAGAAGCTTGGTCTTGACCATGTCGAGTCGCAGGACAAGAATGGGAAGCAAGGAGGCAACGACAGATCAAGTTGCAGCGCACCGGGACTTTGCTCCTCTCTCACGCATCTTGCGGATGTCCCGCCGCCCTCGATCAGCGGAACAAGGCACAAGAGCGACGCAGCGACGGATCCAGCGCGGATCTGCCTCTAGCCGTCGCAGACGCCGAAAGCACGAGACCCAGAAGAGGTGCGAGCGCGGAGTCTCCTGTAGGAGCTCAGAATCGCCAGATGAGGAGCGCGAGCGAGAAGAGCTGAGTCCAGCGATGAGCGAACGGAGGGCTTAGCTCTATGCGCGATATCTACACACCCTCCCCCCTCAGATAGCCTCACGCGCTCTTCGTCTCCGCCTCGTCCTTCCTCCTCCGGTCGGGCATCGCCTTGGCTTTGGCATCGATCGCGCGGAACTGCCACCCAAATTTGGCGTTGTAGAGGAACGGGCGCAGGTCGAACCGGTTATCGTCTGCGAGGGGGAGAGAAGGGTAAGCGGGGGCAGGACGAGGATGCTGGGAGACAGGACGCACCGGGAGAATACGCCTCGGCGTGGTACGAGGGCGTGAGAGTCGTCATCTTGTGGCTACGAATGGACCGGGGACGGAGATTAAGGCCCGGGAAGGTAAGGAGGAGGAGAGCGAGAGACGCACCGGTTGATCGCGTAGTAGAAGAAGAACCTCTTGACCTTCTCCGCGATCTGCGAGGGCATCAAGCTGTCAGCGAGCACGGGAGATACGCAGGGGCGGAGCAAAGACGCACCTCGACAGGGGTGAGTTTCCCGCCCCACAGCGTCGCGAGCTTGGTGAACATCCCGTACGGCCCCATCTTTTCCTGCTTCCGCAGGCGGCCAAACACGCTCAGCTCCTCGTACGTCATGCCCATGTCGACCTCGTCCGACTGGACGTAGTCGCCCGTGATCGGCTCGAGCTCGGCCGTGGGCGTTGCGTGCAGGAAGCTGCCGAGGGGGGTTGGCGTCAACGAGCAAGGGAGGGACAAGGAGGGAGCAAGCGCACTCGTCGAGGATTGGGAGGTTGAACGCCTTGCCTGCCCAGGCGATGAAGCGCTTAAGGTCGACCTTGGAGATGGCGCCGATCGGGTTGATGTCGGCCGCCGAGCAGTCGTACTTGGTGTAGTAGCCGCGGAGCCTGCGCGCTCGTCCGCGTCAGCTCTCGCTCACATAGACGCACGGGGGTAGAAGCGGGACGCACGCCTCGTCGACGTTGGCGCTCCCGAGGACGAGCAGCGCGCCGGTCTTGCTGCGAACCCAGGGGAGGAGTTGCGCAAAGAGGTACGCGAGGAGCATACGCAGGCGGGCCTGGATGTTCTGCAGCGCGAGGTTCTCGGCCTGCGTCCCGCCGTGCACCTTGTACTCTGGCTTCTTGCCCGTCACAAACGCGAAGAGCGTGTGGATCGCCTCGACACACGCGTCCATGTTCAAGTCGACGTGGTACCTGCGCGCGGGGTGGCGCAGCGAAGTCAGCATATGAACGAGCAAGCGATATCTGCTCCGTCGCCGTGACGGAGGAAGACTGCGGACAGAGAAAGCGCGCGACTCACGCTCCGATGGCCTCGGCGAGCCCCTTGGCCCGCTCGCGCGTCTCCTTGCTCGAGTTCTGCGTGCCCATGTAGCAGGTGTGGAAGATCCTTCCGCAAAACTCGCGCGCGTCGACGGGGACGTAGCTCGACGTTTCGGCGTTCTCGCCCGTGATGCGCCGAGCGTCGGCAATCACTTGCTCGTCTGCACTCGGACTCTCAATCAGCTCGAGACACATAGCTCGCTAACAGTGGGAAGCGAGAAAGCGAGGACGAGCGGGCGGACGCACTGCCCTCGGCGGCAGCCTTGGCGACGAGCCTGCACATGGAGAAGACGATGGTGGCGGTTGCGCACGAGTCGATGCCGCCGCTGAGCGGGACAAAGTAGCCGCTAGTGCCCGAACGGCGGAGGTAGTCCCACAGCCAGCACGCGGGGCCGTAGCTGCGTCGAGGAGGGTGAGTCCAGGGACTGGAGAGCAAGGGAAAAGGTAGGGGGACGCACGCGATCTCCTCCTCGGGGAGGTTGTACCGGAACTCGCTCTCTTTCTCCAGAACGGCATCGACGAGGTCCTCCTCCTTCTCCGAGCTTAGGCGCGTGTCGGCGCGCTGCCTCAAGAACGCCGTCTCGGTTCCAGCAGCCTGCATGCTCCGGCTGCTCCACGTCCTGTGCGCACGGATGCGCTGCAGGTCGACCGTGGCGGTGACGACCTCGACGTCGTTGAGCGAGAACTGCGAGCCCTGCGCGATCACCTGCCCATTGAGCGTGATGAACGAGCAGCCGTCGTAGTACAGCCGGTCGCCGTCGCAGCCTTGCTGGTTTGCGTAGAGGTACAAGCCCCCGGACTGCGCGCGGGGCAAGCGTGAGCGGGCGTGCCTGGAAGCAAGGCGGGCTACGGACCTTGAGCGTCGCCTCCTTGATGAGGTCGATGCGCGTGCGGAGCTTGCGCAGCTCGTGGTGACTGCCCGAACTGTTGGTGAAGATCTCGACGCCGTCAAGTGCCATTTCAATGTGCGGGCTGCGCAGATGCGGCGTCAGTATGCGTCTTTTGACGAGCAGAGTGGAAAAAGAACGCACGCTGCAGGGGTGAAGAGTTCCTCGCACATCTCGACACCGATGCAGGTGTCCTGCGTTGCAACGACGGCGTGGCCGATCGGAACGGTAGTCTGCGGGCAGAAGCGTAAGAAGGGACGCTTTTGCCGAGTGAGAGGGAGAGGAGCGCACCTGGCCCGTCACGTCCGAGATCATCTTTGGCAAGTAGAAGTTCTCGGTCTGCTTGTGCTTCATCCAGGGCGTGAACCAGCGGAGCTCGCGGTAGTTGCCGTCGTTGGCGAGCCACATCTTTGGCCGGATGAGGAGGATCTTGCCGTTGTGGAGGATGATGCGGCAGTTGTAGATGACGTTTTTGTGGACGACGGGCATGCCAACGTCGACGATCATGCCGTGGGCGTCCTCGCACTCGAGGATCTTGACGAGGACCTGCCAGGAGTGGAGGTGGGTGTCGCCTGCGTGCGGGCGGAAAGGTCAGCATCTTGCGTCTTTCGTCCTGGCGGAGGGGAGCATACCTTCGAGAAAGTGATCCTGGCAGCCATAGGCGCTATTGGGCGGACAGGGAGCAGGTCAGCGCCAGGTCGAGGGGTACGTCAGAGGAGGGATGAGGCGAGGACGTGCGTGATTTCGAGTTCGGGTCCGATGCGAAGCTTTGCGCCGCGCTCTTTCGCGATCTTGATAGAGCGTAGGATGCGCTCGAGGTTGCCTGGGTGGAAGAAGCGGGTCAGGACTCGGAGGGGTGCGCGAGGAGAGGGAGATGGGGGAAGGACATGCCGTCAAAGTCGAGGGCGTGCTGGTTGAGAGAGCAGGTTGCGACGGTGATGAGCCCGCCTGCCGGGTGTGCGCTCGCAGCTGCAGGGCGTTGCCGGATGTGGACGCGGGGAGATTGAGGTCGAGGTGGGGCAGCGACGAGGGAAGAGCGAGGGCGGCGTATAGGAGGGGCCACGGGTCAGCGACGGCTACAGAAGAACACCGTAAGTGGACTGTGCGCACCCATGGCTCAGTCTGGCTCGAGCGGGAGAGTCGGCGGAAGACAAACCTGGGACGAGCGACGACACCGAGCGAGCGACCACTCGTCGTCGACTAGGGACAGAGACACTGACTGAAAAGAGCTAAGATATTACTACGAATCCTCTATGGACCTCTACAACTCGCTCTGAGCGGGTTGTTGCCGGTTGACCTCGTCGTTCCGCGCGCCTCGTCCGTTGCTCTCGACTCTCGACGTTCTCACGCACGAGCAGCGCGTGTTGACGGCTGCAGCTCAGCCGCGCTACTCAGTGACTGTCTGCGCTCCTGTCCCGTGCTCTCGTCTCCGCTCCGCCTCTCAGTCGCCCCTCGCCCGTCTCGAGTTGACATCCCGCGAGACGCTCTCGTCGCAGCGCAATGCGGTTCAAGGCAGAGATCAGCAACGCAAGACAGTTCTCCAGCCTCATCACCAGCCTCGCACCCCTCAGCAAGACTGCAACCCTCAAGCTCAAGCACGACCAGGTCCACCTCATCTGCGGCGCAGACTCGTCCAAGAGCGCAGTACAGGTCTGGAGGTGCGCAGTCGCTGCTCCTTTCCCCTTTTCAGTGCTGATCTCTGTGAGCCCGCAGCGTCATCCAAATTGTCCGTCCTCTTCCGCTCCTCGCTGCCCCACCTCCCGCTCACGTGCTGCCCAATCCGCCTACGCAGGAGTCGATCTTCAAGCCCGAAACCCTCCGCCTCGAGTCGAACCACAACAACGAGATCTACCTCGAAGTCTCGACCGACTTGCTTGGCAAGGCCCTCAAGTCGGCTTCTGTTCGTCGCTCTTCCCGCTTGCAGTCTCTTGTGCTCGTCCCGCGCCCTCTGACGGCTACATGATTGCGGTTGCGAAGTACAGGGCGCAACCGAGGTAGTCATTAAACTCGCCAAGAAGGGCGGCAGCGGGCCGGGCGGGACAGGCGACGGCTCCTTTCCCGTTCTCTCCCTCGCAATCCAGAGTTCGGTGCGTCACGCGTCTCCTCCGCTTCTCCTCAGTCCAGAGCGAGAGAATGGGCGAAACTGAGTGTGGGCGCCCCCGCAGAGCCGTCTCGGGAAACGCCTCGAGATCACGCAGGACGTCCCGGTCAGGGTGAAGAAGGCCGCCGACATCGACCAGCTCAAGGAGCCGCTGTGTCCGCCGCCCGAGGTACGCTGTCCCGCCTCACACGCCTTTCCCGAGCCCGCCTACACGAGCAACCGCTAACCACGCGTGGCGAGCGCGCAGGTCCTCCTCTATCTTCCGCCGCTCCACCTCCTCCGCACCGTAGTCGAGCGCCTCAAGACCATCTCACCGTACATCACCCTCAGCGCAAACAACGTGGGCGAGCTGCGGTGCGTCTCTACTCTTCTCCTTCTTCACGGGGCTGGACTGAATCGCGAGGACGGGCGAAGGCTGCGTGCCGAGAGCGACGATGCGAAAGTCGAGACAGAGTGGAGGGGCCTGAAGAAGCCGGCGCAGGGCGCCGAGGGTGCGTGTTCTTCCCCTGTTCCTCCCCTCCCTTCCTGCCTTCTCCCTCCCTCCGGCAAACTCCGCTGACCCGCACCCTCACACATTCGCGCAGGCATCGCTGCTGACCCGCCGTCCCCCACCGAGTTCTTCTCCGCCACGGTCGAGGCCAAGGACCTCCTCAAGTTCCTCGCGAGCTACAGCATCGCGGGGACGACGATCGCGTGTGCGTCTCTCGCTCCCTCCCTCTCGCTAGCGAGAGACGGCACTAACCCGCGGCCCATCCGCCTCCACCGCCCACTCACAGGCATCTGCGCCGCCCACTGCGCCATCTTCTACGTCTACATCGGCGCAGAGAAGGACTCGCGGTCGCGGTCGCGCGCGGGCGACGGAGCGGGAGCCGCAGCAGCCGCAGGGGGCGTGCTCACGTTCTTTGTGCCGGCGGTCAAGCTGGGCGGGGATGAGTGAGGAGGTGCGCGGGCGGGGTGCGAGGGCGGGAGAGAGAGCAAGGAGGAAGCAGGCGGGGGTTGTTGTTGTTGTACTCGCGTTCGCATAGCTTGCGGTTCTCTGCGACTCGCCTTGCTAGTACTTGCTTGAGAGGATTCTCTTGCTGCGCACTTCCACGTACTCGCTACACAGCTTATCTGCGTTGACTTGATATCGCTCACTCAGAAAGCGAGGAGGGCAGAGAGAGGACAAGAGCAGACGCGCAGGGGACAGACGGACGGGCATTACCGGCGCTTCTACGGAAGAGAGCGCTGGATGGCGCTCGGCGAAAGGAGATGATGGGTTGAGTACAGAGAGGAGAGTAAGGTTGGAACGATCAGGCGGTGGATGACGCGGCGCGTACGGGTGGAACCGTCGAGAAGGGGTATTTGCAATGCAGACGCGTGTTTACTAAAGAGCCGTGGCGTTGAAGAAGCGCGCTCAATGGTACGCCGGCTGCGGCTGCATCGGGTACCCCTGCCCCATCGGCTGCTGGGCTGCTCCGTCGCTCTCCGTCTCGTTAGCACACTACCTCGTATCCCGTCCACAGGGTGGGAGGACGACGCACGGTACCCCATCGGCCCCTGCGGCGCATACCCGTACCCGCCACCACCCATCATCATCCCGCCCTGCTGCGGGCCGTAGAACCCGCCTGGCTGGCCCGCGAGCGGCGGTGCGGGGCCCTTCTGAGAGGCGGCCCACTCTGCATGTCGAGGGATCTTCAGCAAAAAAAGCGAATCGAGGGGAGGGGAGAGGAGGGGACGGGACGGACGGCACGTCGAGCAGTGCCACACGTGCTCTGAGGAGAGTGGGAAGACGGGAACGCAGCAGCTGGTTCACGCAAAGCGGGAGATCAGCAAAGGGTGCCAAAGCGAGAGATCACGGGCAGGCAACTCACAAAGTGAAGCAGTTGCGTTCCTTGGTCGCGTATACGGTGCCGTTGTGGCAGCTGCGGGGCGACCAAGCGGGTAAGACGAATGCACGATACATGCTCCTTGCACTTGCGGGCGAGCACGACATGGTGGCGGGGCAAAGGAAAGCGGATGGATCGCTCCCGTCTCAGAAGAAGGCGGACGAGCGCGACGCACCGTGGGCAGATGTGCGCCTCGTTTCCCTCTTGTGAGAGCTGCTTATCGCAGCCACAGATGAATATGAGCGGGATGAAGTCGTCGCACATGTGTAGCTGGAGGTGGGCTTGAAGAGGGGGGGCGGAGGCAGATGCAGCAGGACAAGGCAGAGCGTGGCGGGAACGGCTTGCGGCGTTAGCTCGGGTCGGACACACGGCTGGCAGAGAGAGCATACCGAAAGGGCGGGTCTGCAGCGGTAGGTGCAAGCGTTTGAAGGGGATCGGAGCCGGACGAGGGGGTCCGGCGGGGTGAAGCGGAGTGTCACAGGAGCGAGCACGAGTCAGCGGGATAGCAAGACGATGACAACGGAGTTGCCACACCTGTCAAGCTTCTCGAGCGAGGGCTGAGCGCGTCTTGTCCGGCGGAGAGACGGTCGAGTGGAGGAAGGCCGAGCGGGTCGAGGAGATGGGCGAGAGTGGTGAGTTCGCCACGGGAGTAGGTGCGGTCTCAAGCAGCGTGCTCAGTAAGCTTGCAAGTGTGCAACAGGCGCAGTCAAGCCCTGCACTGTACAGTTGAAGCTGGGGATCGAGCGCGAGCTGATGAAGAGCGCGCGGGGCGGTGCAGCCAGCCCCGACACAGCAGCGCTCGCCTTCCGGGTTAAGCCGGAGCAGTCATAGTAGAGTGTAGTAATATTACAGAGTACATTTCCTGAAAGCGATCTCGTCCAGGCGACGCTGAGCGGGAGCCGGTAAGGCAGCCGCGCGGCCCCTCCCTCGTGGTCGCCTCAGAGTCGCCCGTCGCCCCTCTCCCTCCGCTCGCCCGCTTGAACCCGCGCGATTGAATGGTCGAAACCGCAGAGCCTGTCCCCGACGAACCCCCTAGTAGTGGTATACACCCGCCACTCCCCGCTCCCGCACATGCCCGTCCCCTCCCCCGCCCCGCGCATCAGCGCCAAGACCAAGGCCCGCACGCCGACGACGAGGACGCCACCGCTCAGCTGAACCCGCACACCCTCCGCGCCAGACTCCTCCAGACTATCGCGCCGTCCACCCGCGACTCGCGCGACCACGGCCACCCTCGCCACGGCACCGGCACAGGCAGCTATCTCCGCTCGTCGTCCCTCCCGAACCTCGACCGCGCCCACCATGGCGGAGACCGCTCGCCCGCCCAGCTCGACGACGACGTGATCGAAAAGGTACAGCGCCGCCCGACCCAGGTCAGCATCGCCGGAGACGAGGCCACCGTCGCACCCGCGTCGACGCCCACCACGTTCGTCCCCTTCGGCACCCGCGCCGGCGCGGGCCAGGGCCAGGCGCAGCAGACACGCCCGCCGCTCCTCAGCAAGGCCCTTCTCGAGCCCAAGAAGCCCGTCGGCAAGAACCCGACGTTCCGCCAATGCCTCGTCAACACGCTCCGCTACTCGTGGCTCAACGTCCTCCTCGTCTTCGTCCCCGTTGCGTGGGCCCTCGACCTCTCGCACCAGTCGCCGACCATCGTCTTCTGCATGAGCTTCCTGGCCATCGTTCCGCTTGCTGCCCTTCTCGGTTTCGCAACCGAGGAGCTCGCGATGCGCGTTGGCGACGCGTTCGGCGGTGCGTTTCTTGGCGCGACCTTCACCGCGTGGTCCCACTAACCCGCCTCTCGGCCGGCAGGTCTCCTCAACGCGACCTTTGGTAATGCCGTCGAGCTTATCATCGGTGTGTTGGCGCGCTTTCGCCCTCGGAATTTCCACTGACCTTCCCAACCTGTTCTAGCGATCCTCGCGCTCGTCAAGGGCGAGCTCAGCATCGTCCGCTCGTCGATGCTCGGCAGCCTGCTCAGCAACTGTCTTCTCGTCCTCGGCGGCGCCTACTTTGCGGGCGGTATCAAATTCTACGAGCAGGGGCACTCGGTCCGCAATGCTCAGCTGCACGTCAACATGCTCGGTGCGTCGCGCCGCTCCTCCCTCCCGCTTCAGGCTGCCTTCGAGACCATTTATCGAGCGTTTGAGAAGCTGGACTCGTGTGCTGACCGGCTTTCTGCCCCTCCCCGCAGGTATCGCCGTCACTGCCATCGTCATCCCCGTCGGCTTCCACAGCTTCCTCAACTCGGAGGGCAGGCAGAGTGCGGCGCTCACCGACGACGCCGTTCTCCGCCTCTCGCGCGGTATCGCGTTCATCCTGCTCATCGTCTATGGTGCGTTCCGCTGCTTGCTTCGCTCCCCTTCAACCCACTGACCGCCGCTTTTTTATACAGGTTGTTGTGCGTCGCCTTCTCATCTGTTCACCTCCGGCGCGACACCTGTCGAGGGCGCTCTTCATGAGCCCGCGCATGCCGAACCGCCACTGACCTCTCCTCCTCGCGCTTCCGCAGACCTCGTCTTCCAGCTGTGGACGCACAGCTACCTGTATGTCCCGACGCCACCGCGCGATCCGCGCGCCCCGCTCGGCAGCGCCGCCGCGCTCCTCTACGACGGCCCGCAACCGCCTACCGAAGGACGCGTGTTCCGCATGCCGTCCCTCCCGAGCTGGGGAAGCTCGAGCACCTCGTCCTCCGCGCGCGCACACAGCGTTCGCAGCCGCGCGTCGAGCTTCGCCCACGGCGAGCAGCCCCGTCCGGTTGAGACCGACGGCGAGGACGTCCACCTTGCCCGCGTTCAGACGACGCATAGTGCTGCTGAGCCCGTCGCGTTCGCTGTACATGCGACGGACGCGCAAGCGCAGGCGGTAACCGCCGAGGGGTTCTCGACGGTGCATGACCTCGAGAAGGGCGGCGAGACGGCCGAGCATGCCGGCGAGACGCTCGAGCATCAACCGAAGCTCTCGCCGTGGTTCGGGTTCGGGCTCCTCGTCGTCATCACCATCCTCACGGTGCGGGCTGTCCTTCCCTGGCCTTGAGAAGCGAAGACTGACTAGCGAGCGGCCGCAGGGTGTCACGGCCGAGTTCCTTGTCGGCTCGATCGACGGCTTGACGCAGACGGGCAACATTAGCAGGGAGTTTGTCGCGTACGTGCTTCCCTCCTCTTCGCATCGCGAGCGCGCCTAACCGTCCACCGTTGCGCAGGCTCATCCTCCTTCCCGTCGTCGGCAACGCCGCCGAGCATGTCACGGCGTGCGTTCCCCTTTCTCGCTCTCGTTGTCGTCCTCATGCTCACAGGGCTTCCATGCAGCGTCACTGTCGCGACGCGGAACAAGCTCGACCTCTCGCTCGCGGTCGCGATCGGCTCCTCCATCCAGAGTGCGTTTCCTGCTTTTGCACGTTCTGCCACGGCTGACACCCACGCGCGCGTGCAGTTGCTCTGTTCGTTATCCCGATCCTCATCCTCCTCGGGTGGGCGATCGGCCAGCCGCTCGATCTCCAGTTCGACACGTTCGAGACGCTCCTCGTGTTCCTCTCGATCCTGGTCGTCAACTTTGGTGCGTCTCCGCCTCCTCTCCTTTCCCACGCTTTAAAGTTTTCGCCGAGCCTGGACGGGACAATCGCAAGTGTCAACGGCGCGCTGACCGACGCTCGTCCTTCTTCCTCCGCTCTCTAGCCATCGGCGACGGCCGCTCGCAATGGATGGAAGGCATCGCGCTCATGTTCATCTACGTGATCATCGCCCTCGTGACGTGGTACTACCCCGGCTCGGCCGTCTAGCATTCCACCCGCGTCACTCTGCCCCTGCCCCTCCTTCTCCGCGCGCGCTCAACACCCACAAACTACATGATCAGTACCCACCGCCCCCCGGCTTCCTCGATGCGCGCTTGTACCACTCACCCCTCTTCCCGCGTTCTGTCTTCGTGTCTGTCCCGCCTGAGATAGCGACAAAACACGAAATCATGTCAGTGCCACATGTCTTCTCTCGCGTTTTTGCTCGAGCGACGAATGCCTCCCGGAACACATGGTTGCGCTTCGCGGCGTTGCCTCCAGGCGGGCCACCTGGTGAATGAGGTAGAGGGACCCGTAGGCAAGCGAGAAAGAGAGCCGCAGGATGGGGCGTCTCTCGGAAGGACGGGACACCGACGCTCGCGCGACCGTGCAACTCCCTGTGGGGCGCAGCGTTGCCTCGTCCCGCTACCCCGAGGTGGAAGGACTTCAGGAAATGAGAAGCGGAGCAAGGGCACCGGCGGTGCTTGCGCAAACGGGAAAGAGGCGAGGAGGCACGCGCATCCCTGAAGCGACCGACGTGCTTCCACTCTCCCGAGGTTTTAGCGGAGTGCGGTTCTCGCGCGCAGGATTGTTACGTCCTGGAAGAGACGGACGGTGGGACCCGAAGAGCGGGGACGCAAGGCCTCCCGCGCATCCGCCGAGTGAGCGCTCTCCTCGACTCCTTCCACAGCAGCAGCGAGAGGAGACGGCCAACTCGTGAGAAACGGATGTCTGGCAAGTCGCGCGCACGGAAGAGGGTAGGTAGCCTACAGAGTTACGTCGAGCCGTGCCGCCGGGACGCGGCGTGCGGAGGAAAGAAGGAAGAGACGAGGGCTGGCGAGGGAAGGCAGGCGATCAGAAGTTGGTCCCCTCGGGCGGTTGCGGAAGCTTGCGGTTCGTGGGCGAGGCCATATCCCTGCGGGAGTAGGGCGGACGAGCTGTCAATGAGGAGGTGTCGGAGGAAGGCGGCAAGGATGCGCGACTGCCTCGGTAGGACGGCACGCTCCGTTGCATCGTGGAGGAAGGGGGAGCACACCTTCGGAGCTCGACGAGGACGGTCTCGAGGGTGAAGGTGTGCTTCCAGTTTGCGAGGACGCCCAGCTTGGCGGGGTCGACCTACGGGTGGGGGGACATGCATGATGAGCCGGAACTCGCGCAGACGACGCGCTTGTCTGTGCAGAGAGCGCAGGGAGGGAAAGGGGAGGGCAGCGGTGCGCACCTTGCCGTTTGCCTGGTCGACGCAGGGCAGGTTGATGCGGGTGAGGAAGGTGATTTCGGGGGGCACGTCGGGGTACTGGGGCCCGCAGCGGATCGAGAGGGAGTAGATGCGGTTTTCGTGGACCGAGTGTCCGGGCCCGATGATGGTGCCGTTCCACTTGTCCATCGACATCTCCTCGCCGTCCTGGAGGCCGTACGAGCACGTGCCGTCGCCGATGCCCTTCTCGCCCTTCTCGAGCTCCTCGAGCAGACGGAACGACCGCGGGACTGTCGGCGTTCAGGCGGTCGAGGCAGGCGAGCGGGCGGGAGAGCGGTGGTCGGAAGACGGAGAGGAGGGGCGAGGGTGCGAGGTGGGGAGAGCAGCAGGGGAGGCGGTTCGAATTGGAGGAGTTAGCCTGAGTCTGCGTAGCTGTATCTAGTGAGAGCTGCTTACCCTTTGCCATGATGCGCGAGTGCGAGCGCAGCTGGGAGCGACCGACTGGATCCGCGGAGGCGACACCCGCACCGCCTCCCACCTCGCTCCGAGTCAGTATATGGCAGGATGTAGCTGCGTGTGAAGTAGTCATACTGCACTCGGGCGAAAGCGTGCCTCTCCCCGAGACAATTTCGCGGGCGGGCGTCCCCCTGAGTCGCCCTCACTGGCAGGCTCTCGCCGTCGTCGCTCTCGTCCTCGCTCCCTGCCCCGCTCTGGAGGGTTGCTTCGTAGCTGAGCGTACTTGAGCACTGACGTACCTAGCGAGCCACACCCAGGGATCACTCCGCCTGCTCCCGTCGCCCGCACCCATTGTCTTCTCCCCACTCGGACCGACTCGCCGTCCGCTGCTCGCCCGCTCTCGCACCGGGGCCAAGAGGAGAACAACGCAGACTGTACGTCAACCTCTCACACGTGCCTCCAAGTCGGCGCATCCCTCCAATGCGCTGCGACCACCTCGAACGGACCATCGGGCGTGGCGGGACGCTTCCCTCGGCCGGGGTTACAGGTCACGGGGCGGGCGGGCGAGTGCAGCGGCAGAGCGAAGCGATGGTTACAGCGATGCATAGGCAGCGCAGGCACGACCGACGCGCTCGCTCGCCTGATCGCCAGTGTTCCTTGCTGCGCAGAAGAGGACGGGCAATGTCCTTGACCTGCGGCAAGACGTGCTGTGTGTGTTCTGACCTGCTCAGATTTCACACAGAACCGCTCCTGGCGCCTGCACGCATGTCGGGCCCGTTCCCTGACGCTCCGCCGTCGGGCATCCCGCCCACCTCGCGCGCATCCTTCTCCTCGGGCCGCTCTCGCTCCTCGTCCATCCTCCCCTCCGAGTCCCGCCGACCATCCAACTCGTCTCAGGCCGGCGGCGTCGACCCGTACTCGCCCGCTGCCTCGCGGCAGCAATCGTTCTCGTCGACCAACGGCACCCTTCCCTCGCCCGGAACTGGGCTCAGCGGTGCAGGGCTCATCTTTCCCGGTCCGGCGCAAGGAGGGCGGCCCACGCTCTCGCCGCACCAGTCTGGCGGCGACGATGAGGAGCAAGAGTCGCTCTCGCCCTCGACGCACAACCACCCCGCCTCGCCCTTCCAGCCCTACTTCCCCGGCCCGCCATCCTCCGCCTCACGGCGCGACTACCTCGAGCGCGCAGCAGGCACGGGTAGTGCGCCCGATGCGGCGCAGTATCCCCTTCCGCAGTCGCGGCAGCACAGCATCGACTCGAGCATCGGCACCGCGCCCGAGATCCCGACCTTCTCGATGCCGTTCCCGCCCCCTCCGCCCTCTTCAACCGTCTACTCCCGCTCGCCTGCCTCGCCTTCTCCCGTCGACCCCGTCCCGTCCCTCTCCCGCGCACACCTTGGCCCTGGCGCCCTGCACAAGACACAGTCGTCCTCCTCGCTCTCGGCGCAGAGCCAAGGCGCCGCTTCGGCTTACTCGTACGAGGCCGCGTCGCCGTCCCCTGCTCTCCTGAACGGCCGCAGCGCGGTCGAGCCCTCCCCGAACCCGAGCACGAGCTCCTCCGCGTACGGCGGGCTCGACGCCTCCCTGTCCGGTTCGGCAGGGGAATACGCACCTCGCGGCACGGTGGGCGACTTTGAGCGCCGTGGCGAGGGACTCGGTCTCGGGCGGGGGATCATGGACTCTGGCGGGCTCGAGACGCGCCGCCCCAGCCTGGCGACCGTCGGAGGAGGGAGCTACGGCGGTGCGGGCGTGGTGAGCGACGCCGAGACGTTGGCGAGTTCGGCGGCGCACGGAGCGCAGATGCACGACGAGCTGGTGCCGACCGGGTTCGACGAGGGCGTGCTGCGCACGCTGTGCGACATGGACGTAAGTCGGCGCCTGAGCAGTCGTGCCTTTGCTTGCGTTCTCGTGCGTTCTAGTGCATGTGGTACTGACGATGCGTTGTGCGCGACAGTGCGGAATGCCACTCCTTCTCGAGCGGATGAAGCAGAGCATGGCGTCGTGTCGGGTGCATAGTCCGTCTCTCCCGTCTATAATCCCACGCTGAACAGATCGAACGCCCGCAGGAAGCATCGACGTTCCTCAAGAAACGTGCGCAGATCGAGGAGGAATATGCCCGCTCGATGGCCAAGCTCGCACGTTCAAGCATCGAGAGCTACAGCGTCGGGGACGGGAAGGCTGGGTGCGTGTCGCGCTCCCTCTCTCTCGTATATCTTGCGATGTTTCGCGAGACTGAATGCGATTGCCGCCGTGACGCAGCTCCTACGTCTCATCCTGGCTCTCGCTCCTCCGCACGCACGAGCTTCTCGGCGACAACCGCCTCAAGTTCGCCGCGCAGCTCAGCGAGATGGGCGACGAGCTGGCTGTCCTTGGCAAGGAGGTCGAGAAGAGCCGCAAGGCGACGAAGGACCTGGGCGCGAGGCTGGAGAAGGGGTTGCAAGAGCAGGAGGGGCTCGTTGACAAGGTGCGCTGCCGCGCCGAACTCCCTCTCCCTGCTCGCGCCAGGGTCGTCTTCCAGGGGCTGAGTTCCAAGATCACGGACTGTACAGGCACGGATACGGTTCGATGCGGCGGCGGAGGAGCTCGAGCGGCTGCTCCTCCTCAAGCAGGGCGAGACGATCACACCTTCGTCGCTCCCACACGCCGGCGCGTCGGGCGCGAATCCTTCAAAGGGCCGCTCCTTCGGCAAGGCGATGAGCAAGCTCAAAGGCCCGAAGAACCCTGCCCAGTTCGCCAAGCAGGAGGAGGACGTCCGCTCGCGCATGGGGCAGAGCAGCGACGCGTACCGCGCGCAGGTCGCCGGCGCGCAGAGCATCCGGCAGGAGTACTTCAACCTGCAGTTGCCGCGCATCCTGCGGGTGCGTTCCGCATCCCCTCGAGCTTTCAAACTCTCTGCTGACGATCCTCGCTCTTACCGCAGTCGCTCAAGGAGAGCGTCGACGAGCTGGACCTCGGGACGCAGTACCACCTCTCGCGCTACGCCTACCTCTTCGAGTCGCTCCTTGTCACCGACGGCTTGACCGTCTCGCCCGTCTCGGTCGACGACGGTGCGTTGCGCGTCTGCGCTTTTCGCGCGCGCCCATTTTCCGGGGCATGCAGTTGATCATGATAGCACGCGATGAATAGGTCCCGGCATCAAGTCGGTTGTCGACACGATCGACATTCGCGAGGACTTCAAGACGTTCATGCAGCAGTTCGCGCTCAACTGGCAAATGTCGGGCCAGCGCGGGCCGCGGCGGGAAGGCCCCGCTGACGAGGGCTTTGTGCGCACCAGCCATCACTCGCAAGCGAATCGTGTGCTGACGCCGCTTCTTCCGCGCGCACGCAGCCGAGCCGACCCTCCCTTTCCCCACAGCCCTCTTCGAACAATCTCCAGTCATTCGCCTCCGTCACCACGCCCTCCGCGCCCACCCGCCCAACCTTCGGCGTCGACCTCGGCGAGCAGATGGCGCGCGACAACGTCGACGTCCCGCGCGTGCTCGAGAAATGCGCCGAGGCGATCGAGCTCCACGGGCTCGACTCGATGGGCATCTACCGCCTCAGCGGGACGACAAGCCGCGTGCAGCGGCTCAAGGCGGCGCTCGACCGGGGTGCGCTGCAACTCTCCCGATCTTCATGCGAGAGAGCGCTGACGAGTAAGCGCCCGCAGACGTTGAAGGAACGGATCTCCTGTCTGAGGAGAACCTTACCGACATCAACGACATCGCCGCTGTGCTCAAGCTGTGGTTCCGCGAGCTTCCCGAACCGTTGCTCACGTGGGAACTCTACCACCAGTTCATCGAGGTTGCGAGTGCGTCCGCTCTCTCTTTCGGTCTTTTCCCTTCCGTCTCGCTTCCCTTTCCCGGATCGCTGTCTTTCTCCTCCATCGTCCTGTCAGAGTACCCACGCAGACGCTTGACCGTCTGCACGCCCGCAGAGATCGAGAATGATCGCCTGCGGCACATTCGCCTGCACGAGCGGGTCAACGACCTCCCCGACCCGAACTACGCAACGCTCAAGTTCCTCATGGGCCACCTCGACAACGTCGCACAGCGCGAGAGCGTCAATCAAATGAGCGTCTCGAACCTCGCCATCGTCTTTGGGCCGAACCTGCTCGGCGCGCCGCCGCCTCATCTCGCGGGGCACTATGCCGCGCAGGGCGCTGGCGGGGAGAACGGCGCGCCGCCTCAGCAGCAGGGGGGCGGGTTGGCGGACATGCAGTGGCAGTGCAAGGCGGTCGAGACCATCTTGCAGCACTTCCAGGAGATTTTCGTCGAGTAGCGCCTTGGTAGACGGCGGCTTTGCCTCCCCTTGCTCCGTACCTCTCGCATATTGCAACTCGCTGGCACTACTGCGTCTATCTCCTCGTTCAGAGAGGTACTGCGGTTCTGAGTTTCGTGTCTATCGTGTATCTCCCTTTTCCGGCTTCGTCAAGTACGACCTTCCGCCGAGACATGCAGCTCACCACGCCATGTCGTTCCCCTCGTAGTCCATGTACCGCCCGTTCCAGCTCGGCTCGGCGGGGAGGAACACGTTCTTGGTCCTGCAAGCGGTGCGAGCGGGTGAGCGCAAGCCAGAGGCAGGGGAGAGGAGGTGGGAGAGAGGGGGACATACGCGAGCGAGACGGCCTCTTCCGTCGTGATGTTGCCGCCATTGTCAAACTTGTTCTGCGAGGGCGAGAAGGCCGGGCGAGGAGCACGAGCGGGAGTGCATAAGGCGAAGGGACAAAGGGCGGGAAAGCGGAAGGTATCACGTCAGCAGGAGCTTCGCGAGATCGAGAAGCGCAGGCGGCGGCGCACCATGTCCGTCTGAACGTAGCCCGGGTGGAAGAGCGTGCAGGTGAAGCCCTCCTGTGCGCCGCAAAAGGAAAATGGGCGGACGAGGGTAAGCAGGCGACACTCGCACGCGGGGGCGAGAGACGCACAGGGCCGAGCTCGCGCGCGAGCTTGAGACCGTACATGTTGAGCGCGGCCTTGGACATCGAGTCTGCAGGGCGAGAGAGAGTATTCAGCGGGCGCGAAAGGGGGACTCGAAAAGGTGTGCGTCTAGCGAACAGCGCAAGCGTATGGACGCACAAGAAACACCTGCAGGAGTCTCAGAATACGAGCCGGCGAACGAGGCGACCATGGACGAAACGAAGAAGATCTGCTTGCCCTTGCCCTTGCGGACGAAGGGGAGGAGCGCCTGGACGGTCAGGATCGCACCCTCGACGTTCGTCTTGAAGTTGGCGCGGTAGTCGTCGAAGGAGCTGCCGAGGAGGACATCGTGGATGCAACAAGGCGGGAAGTCGGAGGGAGTGCCACAAGGGAAGGACGGAGGAGACGGATGGAGAAGGTTAGCTTGAGCGGATAAGTGCGAGGAAGAGATCCCCGCGTGAAGCGCACAACTTGGACGGCGGGTTGTGTCCGCCGACAAAGACGCCGGCGTTGACGATGAGAGCATCGATTGCGCCTCCCTCGAGGAACGGGTCCGCCTTGAGCGCCTCCGCGGCCTTGTTAACGCTCTCCTCCGAGTCGACGTCGAACTGGACGTTGTGGAGGCGGCCCTTGTTGGCGGGAAGGGCGGCGAGCTCGTCGAGGAGCTTGGCGTTGGCAGGATTGCGCACGCCGGCGACGACGCGAGCATCGGGGCGCGACTCGAGGAGGGTGCGGGCATAGCCGAGGCCGAGGCCGCGCGAGGCGCCTGCAAGTGAGCACGGCCGTCAGGATCGTTCCAGGCGTACAACGCAGGCGCAAAGTGCGGAAGAAGCTCCGGCTTGACAATGCCGAAGCAGTGAAGCGGGGGCGAGGGGAGAGGGCGCACCAGTGATGAAGTAGGTGTAGCTCGACGATGAGGACATGGCGGAGGCCAAGACGAGAGCTATGACCTGAACTCGCGCGAGCAGGAAGCGAGGGGAGAGGAACGAGACGACGGCCGGAGTCGAGAGATGGCGCCGACGCCTCGGAGTCCGAGCAAGAGTGGAGGCGAAACCTCGCACACAGGCTGGTGCTGCAGGAGTCAAAGAACAGGGGTCACGTTCGTATCATACATCGCTACGTGCTGCTCCGCTCCCATACAGGCGAGGTTGAGCGCACACCCTTGGCCGTCTCGCGGGCGCGTGCACGTCGCCCCTCGCTCCGCCCCGTTCCCTCCCGCCGCTTCGCACGAGGATGAGCTCTGGATCGATCACCGTCTCGTACACGACGCTTGCAGAGATCGGCCTCGTCGCCGCCCTCATCGGCGGCATCGCCTACGTCGGCTCGCGGCCCCCCGCCAGCTCGCCCCTCCCCGCCGCCTCCCACGCCCTCCAGGACGCCGCCGGTGCCGTTCAGACCAAGGCCAAGAAGGCCAACAAAAAGAAGAAGAGCACAGTCGCTGCCGCCCAGGACAAGGCCGCCCCGCTCGTCGACACCGCCGTCTCGGCCGCGTCCTCTGCCGTGTCGACCTTGAAGGAGCAGCCCGCCGTCCAGAGGGCAGCCCAGCTCGCGCAGGACACGGCGCAGCAGGCGGCGACCGCGGCGCAGAGCGCGGCCAAGGCCGTCCAGGGTGCCGCCGCGCAGACGACCGCGCAGGCGGGCCAGGCGGTTGCGAGTACGGGCGCTGCGGGCAAGAAGGGCAAGAAGAAGGGTGCCAAGGCGAGCCCGCCTGCCACTGCGCAGGGCGAGCGTAAGCCGGACGCCGAGGTGCACGCTGCCCGGAAGCAGCCCGCACCCGCACCTGCGACCGCCGACATGCGCGATGGCTCGGACGACGAGGTCCACGTCGCACGTGTCATGAAGGTCGTCGGTGGCCGTGCGGGCGCGGACCCGGCGAGCCTCCTCCAGGTGCCCAAGAACGAGGACGGATGGGAACGCGCCGACTCGTTTGACGAGGACGATGGCGAGTGGGAGGCCGTCACCTCGAAGAGTGCGTCCTTGAAGGGTTTCCGTTACTTTCTTTCCGAGTGTCGAGCTGACGCTCCCGTCCGCCGGCAGAGCCTTCCCGTCCCTCAACCCCATCCTCTGCCCCGCTCGCCGCTGCGCCGGCGCGCTCGATCCCCGGCCTCCCGACCTCGCAAAACGGGCAGCCGCTCACCAAGAAGCAGCGCGAGAACGCTGCTAAGAAGAGCAAGGAGCAGGCCGCGCGCGAGGCAAAGGAGCGCGAGCAGGAGGAGCGCCTCCGGCAGTACCGCCGCGAGCAGGAGAAGGCAAAGTGCGTGCTTTCGCCGGATCCCGCCATTTCGCGTGAAGCCCCGCGATGCGATCGCACGCTGACGTTCTTCTCGCATCGGTAGGCTCGCTGCGGACCAGGCCGCGCGCGTCCGCGCTCGCCCGCGCTCGCAGAACTTCTTCGGTTCGGAGCCGCAGCCGCCCGCGCCCAAGGTCATCGGCGGCGGGATGCACGCCGCGCTCGACCCGTCCAGCGGGTCGCTCATCTGGGACTAACTGGACCGAGGGATCGCTTGAACGCGAATTGGGGGGAAGGAAGGGAAGGGGAAGGGGAGGAGCTGGCGTGTTTCGTCTCGCATCGTCGCAACTTCTCTTTCTCTCCGTCACTCGTTTGCATAGCGTCGCCGTCGTCGTCGGAATTTTACGAAGTGCACAGCCGGAATCACCGCGTGAGGCTGCAAGGGGAGAGTCTTTCACAGGATCTTGTCGTTACACTCGTCTCCCTCGTCCGCTTTCCCCGCTTGCGCAATGGCTGCTCTTCCTTTGCCCGAGACGCTGCTCCAGGCTGTCAAGGACACGTGCGCAGCATGCACCGCGCGCTCCAGCATTTCCGTCCGTCAGTCCCGCCTTCATCTCCCCCTCCTCATCCAGGCTCACCCCTTCTCTCCCCATGCACAGATTGACCCCGACCAGGTCGATGCATTCATCCTAAGCATTAAGGAGGATATGTGGACCCCGTCGGACCACGGCGTGCGCCTCCCGCTCGCGTTCGAGTCGGTCGACGATGAGCTCAACGTCCTTGCGTGCGTCGGCTTTCTTCGCGCTCTTCCTGGGTCGGCGGCTGTGCGGAGACGTCTTGAGAGCTAATCGATTGCGCCGGCGAGGCTGACTGTGCTGTATGGACGAAGTCCGCGAGGACACTCTCCTCCCGGTCAACACGCTGACCTCGCTCGCTCCTGCTCGCACAGTATCTTCGCCCTGCTGAACTTCCTCAGCGGCTACCGAACCGTCCTCCATCGTCTCACCGGCCGCGGCGCCTACAGCACCATCCTCTCGCTCGTCCTCTCGGCGTACCTCTCCTCTTCGCGCGAAGCGAACCTTCTCTCCGCCTCGGGCATGGCGAGCGCGTCCGTCGCGCAGCTGGCGGATCTCGCTCGGATCAGCACGCATACCGAGAAGCAGCACCCGACGCTGCCGGTCAAGGTGGGCGAGAAGGACGATCAGGCGTTTGAGGTACTCGAGCTGCTCGTCGGGGTGCTGCGGGAGACGGGTGAGGTGCTGCTGAAGCAGGGATGCGCATCCCTCGGTGTGTGGGTGAGCGGAGCACTCATTCGAGCGGACGGGAGCGCCGGAGCGTTCGTGCATGAGGTGCGCCCTCTTCTGGCGCTCCGCTTCCGCTTTCTCGCTGACTCCCTGTCCCCCTGCAGCTCGCCTCGACCTTCCCCGCCTTCCGCGACGCGCACCTTGTTGACGGCGAGCCGGTGTACCTCTTCAAGAAGGCGCTATGGCTCGCAACTGTTGTCTCGCTCCGGTTTGAACGCGACAACAATGTCCCGTTCAAGGTGCTGTCGCTCGAGGCGATGCCGGTCTTTGCCGACAACGTGTTGCCCAGTACGTGCACCTCCGATTCACCAGCGCTGGTGCAGGCTGGAGTAGCAGGACTCGGGTGCTGACCTTCCGTTCCGCGCAGCCCTCCTCATCCACCTTCGCATCCTCTCGCTTTCCTCCTCCACTATCCCGGCACTCTCTTCTCTTTCCCTTTCTTCGCCCCCGACTCTTCTCCTCTCCTCCGACGCTGCCACCCGCCTCCGCGCCGCCTCGGTGACCGCCTGCGCTCAGATTGTCCAGCGAGCGCACAAGTTGTCAACGCAGGAGGGGAAGGCTTGGCTGCATGGGTGGACAGAGCAGAAGCTTGATGGCTGGCTGTGGGAAGCGGGCAAGAAGGAGGGGCTGCAGGATGTTGACAGGGTTGCGGAGAGGGGGACGGTGTACTACTGAGCGGGCAGACAATCATTTGAATGACTGGAATTATATGAGCGCGAGACGGGATGGATTCCGACGAGACCGGGTATACTACGAAAAGATAGCGCAGACCAGGAGAGATGCGAAGACAACTCGAGGCAATGGGAATGAATGAACAAGAAGCAGACCGCGAGGGAGGAGAAACGGGGACGGGGGTGGGTGCGCTAGGAAAGGTGCTTGTCTAGAGAGCAAGTGCGAGTGAGCATTGTGCATCTTAGGGTTAGGGTTAGGGTTAGGGCTAGGGTTAGG
>JAPZQE010000007.1:223443-398530 GCA_028828645.1 Rhodotorula sp. PL61-2 | reverse complement strand
GGGTACAGCTCCACCCGGTCTACCTCGACAATGCGCGAGTCGCACTTCTCCCGCGCCTCGAGGGCGTCGAGGCGGGCCGAGAAACTTCTTCGCGTCGCGTCGACGTCCTCATCCAAAAAGGGTAAGAAGAAGCCGCGGGTGAGCAAGACGAGCGAGTTCGGCGCGATGGAGCGGGACATCAACGGCACTGCGGAGCAGGGGGAGAAGCGGGAGCCAGAGAAGCGTGCGATCGCCAGCGAGAAGGAGGAACAGGAGCTGGTACGGAAGTGAAGGTCACGAGCAAAGCGGGGGCCTGCGTATGGCTCTCTCTCTGAAGACGCGGACGAGTAGAGCCGGAGCGCAACCTAATCAGGAGCGCAACCTGTTCAGAAGCGCAACCTATTCAGAAGCTCCGGCGCATTGACGAAAAGCAAGATATTAGACAGCGTGCAGTAGATCAAATCTTGCGCGAGCATCGCTTAGCAGACATCAAGCGGAGGTGAGTCGGAAGCAGAAGAAACACTGCCGCGGTCCTCCTCACTTTCACCCGAAGCACCCACATAACAGGCAAACACCACCCTCTAGCATCTACAACCTCGCCAACAGCGTCTTGACCGGACTCTCGTACGCCCCATCCCAGATATTCGCCTCGAGCTCGCGCGCGTTGACCATGGCGGGGACGACCTCGTCGAACTTGGTGGCGCCGAGGAGGCGCGTGTTCTGGGCAAGCTCGTCCCGCAGAATGGTCGCGACCTTCGCGACGCCGTCGTCGCCGAACGCGAGGGAGTACATGACTTGGGAAGGTCGGGCGGGTCAGCCTCGTCCTCGACAGGAGGGAAAGAGGGACGCACACGGGCGGCCAATGCCCACTGCCCGCGCACCCAGAGCCAGCGCCTTCAGCACGTCCGTTCCTCGGCGGAACCCCCCATCGCACCAGACCTCGCACTTGCCGAACACGCCCGGCTCGAACTTGCGGATTTCGAGGAGCGTTTCGAGGCTGCTCGGTGCGCCTTCGGCCTGCCTTCCGCCGTGGTTACTCAGGATGATAGCGTTTGCGCCGTGGTGCGCGGCGAGGGCGGCGTCCTCGGCCGTCTGGATGCCCTTCACGATGAGCGGGAGGCCGCCCGACGCGCGGCGGATCCACGCGAGATCCGTCCAGCGGAGTGTGGGGTCGACGTAGCTGAACATGGCGGCGGAGATGGACGTGGCGGAGTCGGTAGGAGCATCCGAGTGGCAGTTTACGGCGAAGAGCGGTGCAGGGGTTCGGTTCGAGCGGAAGGGAGGCAGAAAGGTAAGCTCCAACGAGCGCAGGGGGAATTGCACCGAAAGGGATGCTCACCTGCCGAGCGCCTGCGCGATGCCCTGCGATGGCGGGTCCTGCGGGGCGTCAGGCGCGTCCGGCCCTGCGCTCTTGACCGCCTTCTGCATGTTGGGGTCCGTTGCCTACGGGAGCACGTAGCGTGTCAGTAACATCTCAAGCTGTGGTTTGTAAGAGCTGAAGGAGAGGATTACGTGGAGAACGGAACGCACCGCTTCATCGTCCAGCTTCGCCCGCTCGTCCCGCTCGCGCTTGCCCGCCACAGGCGCGTCAACTGTCACGCAGATCGCCTGCCCGTGATAAAATTCAGTACGAACTGCAACGGTGCCAAAGAAGAGCGAGACATACCTTATAGCCCGCCTTTGCCACCCTGCGCAGGATGTCCTCGCTCTTCTTACGGTCGCGATTGACGTAGAGCTACGAGCGGAGAGCTTCAGCACCTGAAGTGTCAGTGAAGGAAAAAGGAAAAATGGAGCGGACCTGATAGAAGAGCGTCTGTGCCGTCTGCGCCTGCGCTGCGATCTCCTCGAACCCGACCGACGCGTTCGCCGAGATCTACAGCAGCATTGTCAGCCTCGCTCACGCTCCTCCGCAACCAATAAGCAAGCGAGCGTACCATGTACGGGATCTGCTGCGTCGCGGCGACCCTTGCCAAGCACTTCTCCCCGTCCGGATGCGCCAACCGCCCCATCGCCGCTGGCGCGATGTAGATCGGCAGGCTCGACTTGCACCCAAGCAGCGTCGTGCTTAGGTCCACTTCTGTCACGTCGCGCATGACGCGCGGACGCAGCCGGATCGAGTAGAAGGATTCGCGGTTCCAGGCGAAGGCTGCGCAGAGAGCGAGGTGAGCATGCGATCCAGAGAGAAGGGAAGGATAGGGAGCGCACTCCTCTCATCGTCGGCTGCGCTGCGATAGTACGCTGCGTACGAGATCAGGCCTCAGGTCAGTCCTGTGCGAAGTGACGGGAAGCGCCCCGCGACGCACCCCACGCCTTCGGCTTGAGCAGCCTCTCCGCCGCGCGCTCAATATCGTCGAGATTCAGGCAGGCGCTGAGCGTGAGGGGCGCCTCGCCCGACGGCGCCTTTGCCGCAGGCTGCTCGACGGGCTTCTGCGCATCGGTGAGCGTCGAGAGGTCGACGTCGCCGAGGTGCTTGTCCGGCGAGAGGGCTTCTTCGATGGTACTGCAAGCGTCAACCGCATCAGTATCGACGTCGGTGAGGCAGAGACGGCGTTAGTTAAAGAGCATCGCAACCGCCGCAACTGCACCGCCGCACCGCTTAAAGACGGAAAGCTACGGACCCTGGCGGGTGGATCGGGTCATACTCCTCCGTCGCGTCCTTCCCTGCGTACTTGAGCAAAATGCGCTCTCCGCCGGGGTGGCTTGGCGCAAACTCGGTCAGGTCGTACACCTGCCGGGGAAACGAGGAGGGTCAGTCTGCGGTCGGCAGGGGTCCGCCGAAACTGGGGCGGCTGCAGCGGGTGGAGAGGCCGAATGAGGCGCACCTTGCCGTGTATGATCATCCACAGGCTCTCGCGCGTGTTGTGCGCCGCAACATCGGCGCCGGAGAGGACCATCGCACTTGAGTGTGGGGACGAAGAGGACGGAGGATGGGCGGGAGCGAGTTCAGGGTTCCGCGTATCAGCGGAAGAGCTGGATGCAGGAAGCACGGGAGCTACGAGCGCGCAGGGGAAGACTGCAGCGCGCTGTCGAGGAGGAAGAGGCGACTCGGCCGGAGCGACGGTCCGCCCGCCTGGTGGGGGAACGCAAAGATCGCACGCGCTTCTGTGCATCTGCGCGACAGGTTCTCTGAGCATATGAAGACATCGGAGAGGGGGTCGCGACAGGCAAGTCCGGAAGAACGCTCTTCACCTCGCCCAATCTCGGCCTTCGCAAGGCGCTCAGCCGGACGTATACATACCAATAAAGTACGCCCCTCTACTCCCTTTACATCTACTCCTTCCCCTCTACCTTCCCACCCTCCTCTGTATCCTTCTCCTCCCCCTCTACTCCCGCATCAGGCGCCTCGTCCGGCTTCGCATTAGCGGCGCGCTCGTGCACGCTCTTGCGCAGCTCCCACCCGCCTGCCCAGCCGACCCAGCGCTTGTTGGGGAGGTGCGGACCGCGGAGGACGAGGGTGACGACTGCAGGGGGCGTGACAACCGGTCAGAGTCTGCGCGTGCGCAAGAGACGGGAGGGGAGAAAAGAGGGAAGCGCACGCATGAGCCCCGCCACTCCCGTGCACAAGCCGCCGCTCGCCCTGTACCCCCCGTAGAGGTACACCCTGGTCCCCGCTGCCGTACCGACGAGCTGGCCTGCGAAGTTGCACACGAGGAAGACGGCGCTGAGCCGCGCGCGCGCGGCGGTCGAGAGCGCGAAGACACGGGTCGAGAGC
Source organism: Rhodotorula sp. PL61-2 (assembly GCA_028828645.1). Lineage (NCBI taxonomy): Eukaryota > Fungi > Basidiomycota > Microbotryomycetes > Sporidiobolales > Sporidiobolaceae > Rhodotorula > Rhodotorula sp. PL61-2. The sequence goes on along the minus strand of JAPZQE010000007.1, from coordinate 394,839 downwards.
GAGACTTGCTGCATCTGCATCGAGAGATCGAGAACTGCGTGTACAAGAGCGTTAGCGAGGCGGGAGAGCAAGCGGCGGGTGGGGGAAAGGCGGGGCGGAGAGGCAGACGGACCGAAAATCACGACGCACACCACGCCAATGGACTGGGTCGCGGCGCCGGTGAATAGCGCCTGCGAGACCAGGATTCCAGAGACGCCTATGAGCGCGCCGAGCCAGGGCACGAGAGTGTCGATGAGTCGGCCGAGGAACGGTGCGGCGAGGATGCCTGCGACGCCAACGAGCGCGAAGAGGCCAATCTCGAGACTGTGCGACCCCAGTCAGCGAGGCAGCAAGAGTGAAAGGGTGGACTCACGAGTTGTACCCGTAGACGTCGCCGAGAAGAAACGTGCTGCTCGTCCAGAAGCAGCTGAAGATGATGCTGCCGGCGGCGCTGATGATGCACGCCTGGACGAGAACGGGTTCGGTGAAGAGGTACTGCGGGTATTCCTGTCAGTGCTGAAGTTGCAGGAGTGCGGGTAAGGCGGGGTACCTTGGCCATTGACCAGAGGATCTCAAAGTAGCTCAAATGCGCGTTCTTCGCCGGGTAGTCCGGGACCTGCTCATCCCTGTCAGTGCACATCTCGAGCCCTAGGCACGTATTAACGCACCGTCGCATACACGAGCAGCCAAATGAAAGCCTGGAGCCCAAACGACATGTAGTACAGCGCCGAGACGCTCGCCTTCTCGGCGACAAGGCCCGCGAGGACCCGCGCGAGGAGGATGCCGAGCAGCAGGCCGGCGAGGACGATCGAGAGTGCGGAGGCGCGGCGGGCGGGAGGGGCGAGGTCCCCAGCGAGAGGGAGGAGGATCTGCGGCGTGACGGAGGCGGCGCCGAGGAAGAACTGCAGGACGGGTACCGTCAGTTGGAGCTGCGTGGGCGAGTGGAAGTACCATGCAGGGAGGGGTGAAGGGTTGTCTGACGGAGGGAACGGCACCGGGAAAGGAGTGTGCCAAGACAGGAACTCGGAGGGGAGGAAAGAGTGTAGCGACACACGCTGATTGCCTGGAAAGAAGTGACGTTCGGCACGAGTGCAAGGACACTGTACAGAAGCGCGATCAGTGCATGGGCGTTACTCGAACCGCAGAACAAGCGCGAGAAGGGACAGGACCGACAGCGACAGCACCGCCGCGACCGCCACGACAAGCAGCAGCAGCGGCCTCCTCCGGACGAGGTCGCCCGTCGGGCAGATGAACGCCAGACCGAGTGCATACGACGCTTGCAGGAGGGTCGGGATGTTGGTGACCTTGTTATCTGTCGAGGGAGGAGGCGGTCAATGGCGAAGGAGGTGAATGACACGGGAGCAACGCGCAGGAGACGCCGAAGGTCTCGCTCAGAACGATGAGGATGGGCTGAGGATAGTAAAGGTTGGCTGTAGACGCCGGAATCAGTCTAGCTGAACATGTGCCTAGGGGGACCACGAACGCACCGACGGAGAACGTTGCGGCAAAGGCAAAGATGGCGTTCAAAAGCAAGCCAAAGTGAAACGGCCGCTCCGAGTCGTACTGCAGGTACCTCGGAATTGGAAGAAAGCCGAAATCGCGCGTACCGCCGGTTTGTCGAGCGGGCGGAGGAGGGTCGCCCTTCGCGAAGGCGGCGTCTGACGAGGGTGCCGCTGGGACCGCTTCGTCAATGGCCTCACCTGGCAGCAACGCAGATTCGAGCCCTAGGACGGCCGCCTCATCTGCCACAGTTGGTGGAGGAGCCGGAGCGGGCGTCGCGGAGCGAGAGAGCACGGGATGGGCGGCTTCGCCGCACAGACCCTTGTGCGCGTCGAGCATCGACATGGCGCCTCAGGAGGCGTTACTCAGCACGAAGCAACCTGCCCGGAAGCGAACGAAAGCGAAGAAAGAGACGAGCGGTGTCGAGCGGGGGAGACCCGAGATCCCGGCCGGACGACGTGCTGACGAAGGGGGCAGGCGTACTTTCTAGCTCTGCTTGCGCCTGGGGTCTGCTTACCAGCGCATCTGCGGAAACACCCTTCGTGTGCACTGATCGAAGCTGAGCGCGCCCTCTCGAGTAACCCGTAGGCTCCCCTCACAGCGTGGCTCCGCGTCCCCACTGATTGCAACATGCACGATGCGTGCATCGATGGTATCGTGTTGTTACATATTCCGGCCGAGTAGAGGCCGCGTACAGCATGCGCCCGTTTGGATGAACAGGTCGAGTCGAGGCGGAGACGAGGTAGACGGGCGGTTACTCCTCTGCTCCTCGGACGCTGCGCGCACACAAGAAGAGTCAGCCCAGAACGTACGGAAAGGTGGAGGGCGCGCACTGGAGGACGTTGTTGCAGCGGATAAAGACCTCGCCGAGAGAGCCGACCGACTGGCCGTCCTGGTACTCCTCGGTATTTGCCAGCTGCGGACGCTTGGGAGGGTCAGGACGAGGTCGTGGTGCGGTTGATGGAGGAGAGGAGGGGTGCTCGCCTGGAGGTTCATGTAGTTGTCGGTCGAGACGAGGTAGCCCTTGTACTCCATCCCCCACTTGAGGCGGACGAGGACGGGCTTGCCGGTGAGGTCTGCGAGGAAGGGCTTGGGGTTGACGGGCTGCGGTCAGGTGCAAGGGGCGTGGAGGGCGGGGTGTGGTGCGCGAGATGAGGGCGGCGAGCGAGGCGATGGGAGGAAGCGGGGCGAGTTCGGGGGTTGGTGTAAGCGCGCGTGCGGATCTGCTGAGCTCTGTGGAGATGCGCCCACCTGGACAGACATGGCTCGGGCGGACGATGCGGCGCTGGACGAGAGCAACCCGCGAGCGAGCGACTCTCGCTCGCTCGCTCGCCCTCGTCCTCCCGCCAAGTCGCAGCTTCCCGTTGGGCCGAGCCATTCCCTGCGGGCTCAGAATCTGCTGCAATGAGCGACGACGAAGGACTGCGCGGACCACCTGCCGACGACGACGTCTCGCTCCCAAAGGCCACCGTTGCCAAGCTCATCACAGGTCCGCCCACGCCCCTTGCCTGCAGCAGAGCGCGCCCATCCTGACGAGAATCTCCGCACACCCGCCGCAGAACTCCTCCCTGAAGGCTACACCGCGACCAAGGAGGTCAAGGACCTCATCACCGACTGCTGCAAGGGTGCCGTCTCCCTCCCCCGCTCTCTGCCCTGCCAGTGCTCACACGCGCGCAATCACAGAGTTCGTCCTCGCCATCGCGTCCGAGGCAAACGAGATCTGCGAAAAGGACTCGAAGAAGACCATGCTTCCCGACCATGTCCTCGGCGCCCTCAAGGTGCGTCCCGCCGCCTACAGCCTCCTGTTAGGCCTTCCTTTCCGAGTCGGGCAACGCTGATGCGGGCTGGTATGCACTGCGACTACAGGAGCTAGGGTTCGAGGACTTTGTCGCCGGCGTCGAGGACGTCCTCAAGGACCACAAGGAGCTCGCCAAGGTGCGTCCTCGCTGCACTACCCTCTCTGCCCCGTCCCCAGCCCTGCTTACTCTGCTCGACATACAGGGCGAGAAAGCCAAGAAGGCCAAGCGGGCCGCAGGGAACGGCATGTCGCCCGAGGAGGCCCTCGCATTGCAGGAGCAGATGTTTGCCGCCAGCCGCGCAAAGTTCGAAGCGGGCGCGGGCCCGGCCGAGGCGTGAGATCCCTCACGGTGCGTGTGGCCGCTCGGGAGGAAGGGGAGGGGAGGGCGAGTCCGATTGTTGTGGTGCCCCGTCAGTCGTGTTGTAATCTCAGTCTCGCTCGTTCTACAAGTCTATCGTCCTGCCGCTCCCTGCTCCTGCCCATCCTCCTGCTGCATGTGCCGTGTGCGCATCTCGGCAAGCCGTGAAGCCGGGTCGACCCCGTTCCATAGCTCGGTACCGTCCTTTGCGCGGGAGAGCTTCGGCAGCCCAAACTGCTCGATCACAAGGGAGGCCTGTGGCGGCAACAGTCAGGAGATGGCAAGGGCGGGAGGCGTGCAGACGCACCGAGATGGACGCGCATTGCACGGCCGTGACGAGGTCGTCCGGATGGAGCACGAGGCCCGCCATTAGGCCGCCCTGCGCAAGCAAAGGTTCTCCGGTCAACCTCCCTCTCATAAAAAGAGGAGGGATCGAGCCATATCGAGCGCACCAGGAACGAGTTGCCCGCACCCGTGACATCGACGACCTTTCCCGTCGCTCGCCCATCCGCGTAAGAGTGGAACGCCGGCACCCAGACCCCGCGCCTCTCGCCCCTCCTCAGCGCAAATGCGCCCAACGGCCCGCTCCGAATGAGGACGACGTCCTTCGCACCCTCGTCCATGAACCGCGCCGCGAGCGCCTCGATCCCCTCCCTCCCCCGCCGCGCGACTTCGGCGGGCTCGAGGCCGAAGAACGCGCCTGCCTCTTCGTGGTTTGGGCTGAACACCGCCACCTGCGGGAGGACCTCGCGCAGTGCGGGGAGCTCCCCCGGGACGCAGCGGTCCGGGATCGGCTCGTACACGAGCGAGGGGGAGAACAAGGGCGAGAGCTGCGAGGCGATGACGAGTGCGCGGGTTGGCGAGCACACAAAATGCAGGTACTCGGCCGTGCGTAGACGCGGAGGAAGGTCCCGCGGCTCGAGGCGCGTGCGGGGCGTGAGGTACTGGAAGTCTGCGTGGGGCGGGGCGGGGCCAGTCAGTCGCGGGAGGAGAGGGAAGGATAGATGGGAGGGGCGCACCACGGTGCTCGCCCGTGTAGAGGTTCAGCGCGCGCGTCGTCGGCTCGCCTGGCTTCTCCCTAAACACCCACATCTCCTCGCCATACGCCCTCAGTTCCGCCTCGACCTGGGCGGGCCAGTCGCTCCCGCGGTCGACAACAATCCCGACGCGCGTAGCGGGCAACCAGACCCGTGCACCGAGGATCGCGTACGTCCCGCCCCCGCCGATGATGTCGTCCTCGCGCTTGGTCGAGGTGAGCGACCCGTCCGCGCCGACCGTGCGCCACTCGAAGCGGTCGAGGATGAAGAGTCCGAGGGTCGCGCAGACTACCTGCGAGTCTTCTGATGCTGCTGGCGACTTGGACATGGCTCGCGCAGCCTGGTGCACCAGGGATAGGGTGCGGGGTAGTCGAGGGTGATGAGGAGGTGGAGGGCGAGGAACGCTTCAAGGCGGGCAGTTGATGATACGTGTCTCCCGAGAAACACTATATTGCTGTATACGCAAGATTGCGCTTTCAGCGAAGGGAGTGCGAGCGTAGAGGAGCGAGAATCCAGGTCGCGGCCGAAATGCCATGAAGCGAAGGCGGCGCATACAGCGAGGCGCGATGCTGCGACGGCGAGCGGGGTGAGCGCTAATCAGCCTGTCGAATGTCATTCTGCTCATGTGGAGAGAAGACGGGGCGTCGAGGAGAAAAGCCTGAAATGTTCGCGAGATGGGGACGCCACAATTTCTCCGGCGTCCGTGGCATTGCAAGGGCGCGGGCGGCCGGGGCACTGTCACTTGGGATAGAGGTGACAGCGCCGTCGCGAAGCGAACCGAGGGAAGGCACGAAGATGACCACGACTTGCGAAGGTCGACCTACGCTCTCACCCGCTTGAGCTCTTCGCTCCTCGCTGCTCCGCTCGAACCGCTCCGGACATGCTCTCCTTCCCCTTCTTTCGTCCCCTCTCCCGCCTTCCCCGCCTCAGGGACGCAGCCCGCGCCCTCTCCACCTCGCATCCTCCTGCACCTCAGATTCCTCCCAAGTCCGACCTCGTTCCTCTGCAGCTCACCGTTCCCGTACCGCCCGGCGGGTACAGCGAGATGCACTATGTCCCCTCGTGGACACGGGCCGCGGTCGAGGCCCTGGGGACGTATCCCGCTTGGAGCAAGGTCCGCGAGGTGCTTCTCGAAGAGCGCGAGGGGTTGAGGGGGACGGTGAGGGCGTTTGAGCAGAGGGCGCTGGACGCGGTGGGTTGTCTCGTCTTTGTTCCCGATGCGACAGACGGTCCTGACGCTCTGTGCAAGCAGGAGATGCAGGAAAGCGTCACCTTCTTGCACGATGCGAGACGTCGCGCAGGCGGCTCGCATCGCCAGGCGTGCTATAGCCGTCGCAAGTCCGCGACGCTCCGAGCGGCTGGTCGGATGAGGCGCAAGGTCGAGGAGGCGGCGAACTACGAGATGTGGTGGACAATCTGGAGGAAGACACTTCAGCGTGCGTCCCGGCGGGCGTCCATCCTCTGCGCTTCCAATTGATCTGCTGTATGCCCGCAGACTCTCGCGACACCTTCTGGATGCGTTTTATCGTCATGGCGAGCCTGACAATCGAGCAGCAGAAGCGCCTCGCTCCCTTCGTCCTCAACGGCCGTGAGCACCTTTCCCGGTGTTCTTGTTGACCAGGCCTGACCGGAATTCTCTCATAGGCTGCACGTTGCTCGAGCTCGCAATTCGACCCGGCGCAGAGGTCCTCCACCCCGTCCAGCTCGAGCCGCACCGCCTTGAGCGGCTCGACAACTTCCTCGGATTCGACGGCCTCCTGCTCATCCACCTCGAGCAAGCGCTCTTCGCGCTCTATCGCGAGATGATGGACCCGCAGAAACGTGGCAGGCTCAACCACATCCTCGGCAGGGAGGAGAGGGACGTCGTCGGAGAGTTGTACCGCGAGGGCCTGGCGCGCACAAGCGTGGAGGGCGAAGCGAAGCGAAAGGCTGTGTTGTACAGCCTGTTGAAGAAGGTGTACGCTGAGCTGGATGACCGGGGAGGTTCGTAGCTTCCGGAGGATTTTCGCATTGTCGCCGGCAAGTCGGCCTCGCCCGCTTCTCCCGATTCGACCAGTCCGTCCACGAGAGGCACATTTGCAGTCGTCCATGACTGCTCGATGTACAAGTCCATCCATTCCTCCAAGCCTCGTCTTTCCGCCCATGGCCACCTCCCTCACGCCGCCGCAAAGTCGTTGTCTGCGCAACATCGGGTTGAGCGAGGTCAGCGTCAGGTAGAGGGAGTCTCATGCTGTACACACAAGTCGCCATGGCACTCTGCGATCGCGCAAGTCTCGCGAAGACGCGCAAATCGCAACTTGGAAAGGTTCCGCCATCCTTGCGTTCTTCGCCCTGACCCCTCGTACCTCTTGACCGTTCCTTGCATTGAAAGAAATGGCAAAACGCACTGAACTCCCGCCCAATGAGCATCCTGCGGATCTCCTGCGTTCCCGCGCCGACCTTGTACAGCAGCGCGTCACGGAGGAAGCGGTTGACCTCGTAGTCGTGCGTGTAGCCATTGCCGCTGCGGCGCTCGTGAGACATGAGACTCTCGCATCGAAGGCAGATCTGTAGTGGAGCGGTGGCGTACCCAAGCATCTGCAGCGCTTCAAGGCAGACCTCGACGGCGCGGTCCGAGGAGTAGAGGATCGCGCCGGCGCAATCCTGTGAGGCGCGCGGGTGCGGTCAACTTTAACAAAGTATGAGAGGTGGGTATATTGGGAAAGGAATTGCCGAAACGCGGTGAGCGGGAGGAGGGACGAGGAACGCACCCGTCGGGAGACATGACCCGCGTCGCAAGCTGGGCGAGGAATGGGTCAGTAGATATGCTGGCTCTACTTTGATAGGTACACACCCCTCGCAACACTGTACAGGTACGCCCTCGATGCCGAGACCTTCGTGTACATGTCGGCAATCTTGCCCTGCATAAGCTGAAACGTCCCGACCGGCTCGCCGAACTGCTTGCGCTCGTGCACATATGGAAGGGCGTACTGCGTACGAAGAAGATGTTGAGCGTGACCCGTCGGACCCCTGCCTTACGTCCTGCTCCCATTTGGGGCGGACGAGCGAAACCGCATTTTAGGAAGGACGCACATCGAACGCAGCCTGCATCAGCCCGAGCGGCCCGCCACTGAGCACGATGCGCTCGAGATCGAGGCCGGACATGAGCACTGCCGCGCCGCGATTCAGCTGGCCAAGAATGTTGCGCGTCGGGATGAAGCAGTCCTCAAAGACGAGCTGCAGGACCGTGCAAGTGTGAGCGGTGCTCTTCAGTTTATTCCACCCCCCGCCATCGCTCGAAGAGCCATTGCGAGGAGGAGCGGTTCTGGCTGCGACGCTGCGCACCTCGCAGGTATTGCTGCCACGCATACCCAATTTATCAAGCTTCTGCGCCGTCGAGAAGCCCTCGAAACCCTTCTCGACACTGCGTGACGGTGAGCGTCAGTGAAAGCTCAACCAAAGAGGAGCACGCTACGCGCACATGAAGGTCGTGATGCCCTTGGACCCTTCGCCTGTTTTGGCGTACACAAGCAGGACGTCCGCATCCGGCCCATTCGTAATCCACATCTTCTGCCCGTTCAGCACGTACCCCTCTTCACCGCCTCGGGTTGCCTTCTCCGCGCGCAAGTTCATGGAAACGACGTCGCTCCCGCTTCCCGTTTCGCTCATCGCGAGCGAGCCGACCGCGTCACCGCTCAGCAGCCCGGGAAGGTAGCGCTCCTTCTGCTTGGCGGTACCGTGTCGGTTCAGCTGGTTGACGCAGAGGTTGGAGCTGCGCGTTAAGCGTTAGAAGCGGGGATAGTCGCGAAAGGGAAGACGGGACGCACTGTGCGCCGTAGGAGAGCGCGATCGAGCCCGAGACGCGCGACAACTCCTCCATGACAACCAGGTGGTCAAGATACTGTGTGAACGGCTGACTGTCAGCTCGTCCGAGAGGGCAACAGCTCGAGAAGCGGGACGCACCCCCTTGCCGAGCCCGCCGTACTCCTCCGGAACCGTCATGCCCAGCAGACCCATGTCGCCGAGCTTCTTCCAGAGATCGAGCGGGAACGCGTTGTCCTTGTCCGTCTTCGCCGCGATGGGCGCGACCTCCTTTTGCGCGAAGGCGGCGACCGACTCGCGCAGCTGCGGGAACGCCTCGTCAGCTCGTTTCGTGTGAGCAGTGCACAGTGAAACACACCTCGAGCTGGTCGTCTGTTAGCCCCGTCAAGTGCGCCGCATAACCAGAGAAGGCACGCGCGGCGGGAAGCCGCCAGAAGGAGGAAGGTGGGGAAGGGCGGACGGAGGAGCGGCCAGCGCGGGCTATCAAGGCGAACAAGCGCCCGGGGACGTAATGCGTCATCCTAGCGGAAGCACGGGGCAGAGGGAGCGAAGGAAGGGGAAGAGGTAGAGAGCGAGGTGAGCAGCAACGGCGAGGACGGCGAGCCGATGTGGGGGTCTCACGAGAAACGGGGCGCGTTGCGTAGGAGGAATGGACAACATAACGACACAGGTTTACCGTAAGACAACAACAGGATCAAAACAGAAGGCGAGTACGGCGGAGCGGGCGGGAGATGCGGGATGAGAAAAGTCAGGGGGACGCGAGCTTAAGGTACTCCTCCGCCTGGTCGAGCGAGACGAGGTAAACCTGTTGAGTGAGGAAGCGAATGGTCAATCATAGGACGGGGTTGGAAGGGAGGAAGGAGGACGTACGCCGGGCAGGGCGCCACACTGGTCGAGCTCCTCCTTCGTGGCGATCACCATCCAGCGGCGGCTTGCGAGCGTGCACGAGAGGTCATTCCTGCCCTTCTCATCCTCGAAGAGAAATGAGCGGAAACGCACATTTGCGGAAACTCGGCCCGCCAGTTGCACGCGAGCTTTTGCAGGCCTGCGAGGTCGAACGCGCAGTACTCCTGTGCGAAGACGCTTGCGATGACGGACCACGCTTTTGGGTCGGGGCTGACGCTGCTGGGGCGATCCGGGAACGAAAGCGATCTCAGGCTGCCAAAGCTGCCCTTCTCGATGTCTCCATCGCTCGCCGAAACGCCGGGTACTCGCGCAGCGACGTTGGCGATGGGAAGCTGACGCTGCAGGAGGAGACTGTAGAACTCGAGTTTGGCGTTCGTCCTGTGCGGGTGTGGCCATCAGCGTCAATCGAAGGAAAAGATCGGAGTGACGCACCACTCCGGATCCTTCTTCGCAACCTCGGGGTCGACTGGACCGAAAGCGCCGCCGCGCAAGAGATACTGCAGCGGAACCCACGGGAACTGATCCCGCAAGCCGACGGGGTTGTGGGAGGACGGCGCTTGCGTGACGAGCGTGCTCACGCGATCCGGGTAGCGCTGGAAGAGGTCGGCGGTGAAGGTGAAGGCGGTGACTGCGCGGGCGGGACGGTCAGCGTGAAGCTGGACGGTCAGAGGAGGGCTACATACAGGGCCGCCAGATTTGAAGGAGAGCGCGCTTGCGGTCGTCGGCTTCGCCGTAGACAAAGAAGATCACGTCCTCGCGACGACGCAACTGTTCGAGGTGCTGGAACGGGCCGGGAAAGCGGCCGACCTGCCCAAGCTCGCTTACGTGCATGAAGACGGCGTTGACCGCCTCGCGCGGCGCGTCAGCCTGCTTGACGCCCGACACGCTTGTGAGGAGGAGCTGCAGCGCCTGGTAGTCGGCGAGGTGCATGCCGGCGCGCTTGATCGAGCGGGCCTTGTTTTCGTCTGGCGGGGTCGTTATGTATGCCAGGCGCGGCCTGTGATCGTAGTACATCAGCTCTTCAAAGTCCTCGACGCCGAGAAAGATGTCGCAGCCGGGCCCGATCGACCAAAGGTGGCGGATCTTCTCGATGTCCGAGACGACGTGCGAGGGGTAGCGGACGTTCTCGCCACGGGTGAGGGCGGCAGGGAGGCGCTTCTGGCGAAGGAGGTCGGCGTTCAGGCGCACAAAGCCCCCCGAGCTCGTCGGGCGGACAATGCCCTGGTTGAACCGGTCAACGACCTTGCGCGCCTGAACGCCGCTTTCGAGCGAAGACGTCTCGTTCGACGCGCTGGGCGACTGGCGCGAGCGTTCCAAGCTAGAGCCGGCAGCGGCAGCGGGAGCGGCGGGACGCTGCTGCCCGACCTTGGGGATCTTGAGTCGCGCGAGCGCCTGCGCCTGCGTGAGCATCGGCGGCGACATATCGCGCTCTTTATCGTCCTCGGCCTCCTCGTCGTCGTCAACAACGGGCCTCTTGCGTCTCTTGAGCGGCTGTGCATCGAGCGACGCCCGCTTGCGCGCAGCGGGGTGGCGCGTCTCTTCCGGCGAGCGGGAGCGCGCGTCGTTATTGGAGACGTATTGGTTGAGCTTGGCAGCCTTCGCCGGTTTGCTCGACGGCACGGACGGGAACGTATCCTGCAAAGGGCGCTTGTGCGGGTGCTTCGGCGGAGGCGGCGGCGACGGCACCTTGCTGATTGACGCACCCTCCTTCGACAGCTGCTTCGGCGGCTCCTTCTCCAGTGGCTGCTTCGGCGGCTCCTTCGACGCCTCGGTCGCCTGCGGCTGCGAGCGCTGCTGCAGCGACGCGAGCGGGACGTCCGGCTCGCTGTCGCTGCCGTCCGCGAAGCTCTGCGTCTCCGGCTCGGGAGCGTGAAGGGGTGCTGCAGCAGACGGGCGAGCAGCACCGCTCGGCGCGGGGGCGCTTTCGAATGCTGCAGCAGACAGACGAGCAGCAAAGGTCGGCGCGCCGTCGTCATCGCTGCCAGCGAACCCGCCCTCAGCCGAGCGTTGCGGCTGCTCGTCGTCACTCTCGGCAAAGCCGCCCGCAGCAAAGCCTTGCGCGGCGGGCTGTTGCGCCTGCGCCTGCTGCATCGGCTCGTCCTCCTCTTCCTCATCGGATTCGGCGAAGCCGGCGAAGCCCTGCGGGATGACGGCTGGCTCGCCGCGGTCCGACCCGTTGGCCGAGGCCGACACGCCTGCGCTGATGGGCATATCATCCATCGCAGCATCCGCCGCGCCAGGTGCGACCTGCGGCTCCTGCTCCTCCGCCTCGTCGTCTGAAGAGCCCGCGAACCCGCCCTGCACGGGCGCAACGCGCTGCGGCTGCGGCGTCGGCTGTTGCGAGTGCGCGCCAAGCGAGATCGTTTGCATCGCCTGGCGCGGGACGAGCGGTGGAAAATACGCGCCGTCGTCGCCGTCGTCCTCGTCCATGTCAGCGAAGCCGGCATATGTGGGCTGGACGGCGTGCACGGGCTGAGCTACCAGCGCGTCCTCCTCCTCGTCGTCGCTGCCCGCGAAGCCGAGTCCACCTGCCAATGCCGAGTCCACCGTCCGCGACGCGGCGAACTGCTGCGTTGGCTCAAACTGCTGCGTCGGGTCGGACTGCTGGACGGCGCTGTACCCCGCCGCGCCGTAGTCCTCCGTCGCGAAGTCCTCCTGTTCATCGCCCGCGAAGCCAAGCGCGTCGCCGGTCTCCTCGCTTTCGTCCAGCTGCCGTGCCTCGAGCTGCGGCGACGACGACTCCTCGGTCCCGCGCTCGCTCGAGACGACAAAGTTGCCGTGCTCGTCGCGCTCGGGCGGGGGCGTGACGCGCAGCTTGGAGAGCTCGCGCGGGGCGTTGGTCGCGAGGAACTCCTCGTATGCGACCGGGTCGATGTAGTCGTCTGCGCGCGAGGTGCGCGTATTGCGCTTTTTAGGCGCGCTCGCGGCGGCGCTGGCGAAGGAGCCGGACGCGACGGAGCTGGCGCGCGAGCCGCCCGAAAGCTTGCGCTTCTGCGTCTGCGGGCCATAAGGTAATCTGGTCAGACTTTTGGCGAGTCAAGGCGCTAACGGAGCGTGAGCGCCTTGACGCACCGGCTTGACCTCCTTCTTGACCTTGACCTCCTTCGCCGCCTTCCCCTTGCCCTTCCGCCCACGTGCCGGGCGCATCGCCTCATTCGTCAAGCGTTTCTTCTCCTCCTTCCGCCACTGCGCGTTCCGACGGTCCGCGTCAGCCTTGACCTCCTCGACCGTGGGCTTACTCGGGTTGCGCCGCTCGATATCGCGCAGCCACGCCTCGTACAACTCGCCCCAGTACGCGAACATCTCGCGCGGCTCCCAGGAGTTGCTGTGAGTGAGGGAGGGCGGGCGGACGGTATCGCGGGAGAGGTGGGACGGAAAGGGGGGCGGGGTCAGCCTGTGCGACAGCGACAGGATGTAGGAGAGGGCCTACTTACGAAGATTCCGGATAGTGCAACCACCTGCGCTTGGACAAGAAGACGTCAGCTACCTAGCTTGAGAGTCGGGATTCTAGCAGAGAAGGCACAGAGACGCACTTGACGAGGTAGCGGATCTCGAACCGGCGCTTCGGGCTCGTCCAGTTCTCCTGCTCAACATAGCCGAGGTTGTCGTGCAGCTTGTAATCGACGATGTTCTCTACGCGCGAACGGGCCAGGGCGAAGCGGGGTCGGTGGTGGTGAGCGGACTGGCGCGCCTCGAACGGGCACAAAGGCGGAAAGAAGACACCTACCGACAGTGTAGATGGCGTCTCCAGGCTCCTCGCCGCCGTCCGCGCCGGCCGCTGCCTCTTCCGTCGCCTCATCAGCTCCCGCCGTGTTGAGCGAAAGCACGCTCGGGTCGATCCCGTTGTCCATCGCCGATGCGGTTTCTGACCCGCAGGAGCCTTGTTTGCGCTGATGATGGGAGCGCGCCCGCCGGCACGAGGCGGAGCGGAAGTGCCAGAGTGAGGAAGCGAGAGGGGGTTTCCTCGGAACCAGCGGGGCGGCAACGGCGACTTTCTGCGGAGGTGCGGATGCGAGGTTGCAAGTTACGGCACGCTAGTCAACAAACAGGTATCTCCGACCAAAAATGTGAGGGGTATGAAACGACAACGAGGGAAAGAGCACGCCCTCCTTCGACTCGCAGTCGAGTCTATGCCCACCGCCCGAGGAGCGCCATCAGACCTGCTCCCAGGAGCAGAAAGAAGACGGCAAAGGCCACCTCGCGGTTGGACGCTTCGGCCACTGCGTGAAGAGGAGGGCGGGTCAGCTCTCGGCTCGATATCGCGCAGGGCAAAGACGGGAGACGCACTGTCCGAAGAGAAGACAAAGTCGTGCGCGAGGCACTCGACGAGACCAGCCCACAGCAGGATACCCGCCGAGGTCGCGTCGAGGACGCCGCTAACGATGCTTGCGGCTGCCGACTCGGGGTTGTACCTGCATGCGTGACGATGATGAGCTTCGTAGACTCTGGAGAGAGGGGGACAGCGCGGCGCACGTTGTCCGAATGCCGAGCCCAACGGCGATGCCAAGCGGTGTCGTGCAGGCGTAGACGAGTGCAGCGATAATGGGGACTGCGGGTTCACGAGTGGGCTGTCAGTCCGCTGCTCTGGCCTTCTTCGGTGTGGCTCAAGCGTCGCAACGCACCGTAGTTGTACTTCTTTGGCAGCGGCAAGACCGACAACCTGCTCCCGAGACCGACGCCCTCGAACGTCTGGTGGAAGGTCAAGACGGCGAGCAGCGGGCCGAGGTTCTCGCTGACGGCGAGCGTGAGGCCGATGACGAAACTGCGCTCGCTCCTCGTCAGCACCACGGAGGAGAGGAACGGGGAAAGGGGACTGGAACGCACGAATGGAAGAGCACGCCCGTCTCGAGGATCGCAACGCCGATGCACTGCGCCATCGCCGAATCGTGCATCTCGTCCTCCTCGCCGTCCTCACCGTGCGCATGCCCATGCGCATGCCCACCTTGGTGCTTCGCCTCCGCCGCCTCGAGGTCCCTCTCTCCCTCCTCCGTGCCAACGTCCCGGCTCTTGACCGCCTCGACTCCCTCGCCCAGTGCAGGCGGCGCCCCCGCAGACGCAAGCGCCCCGCCCGACGCCGCGCCGCTGGGCAGCGGCGCGGGCGCGTGCGTCCCATGCCCCGTGTGCGCAACGTCGTTCCCGCGCGCCTGGTGCGGGTCGTGCTCCTTCAGCCCGCGACGGCGGAGGAACGAGCGCCCCATGCGGGTGGCGATCAGTTCGAGGAGGAAAATGCCGAAGACGGAGGACATGGCGATTGCGGGGGCCCAGTCGTAGTCTGTGTGAGCGAGGAACGGGGTGAGCGGGAGGAGGGCAGGCATGCAGGGAAGGGGGACGCACCGTGCCATGCGCCCTGCAAGCAGTCGCTTCCCAACGCTTCAAAAGCCGGTGCCAGGAGCTGCGCGTGTAATTGAGGGTGAGCGATTGCGTTGGAGGGTGAGTGATTGCGACGGAGGGCAAGCTCCTTCCTTCTCCTATTCAAGCGGCGGAGGGAATGGGCGCACATGGATGAACGCGGTAGCAATGATCACGCCCGAGCCAAAGTACTTGAACGCGTTGTAGACATGGTCGCTGATCCTCAAGCGGGTGCGGCGGGAGATGACCTGCTCGCGCGAGGAGGAGGAAGAGGGGACGGGTTCAGCAGGGTCAGCGTCGCGCGGCATGTTTGCAGAGGGAGCAGGAGCGTAGGCGCACAGGGAATAGAGTCCCACACCCGCTCGTAACCTATACAGCGTAGCAGAGCGGCGAGGAGAAGCGCAACTCGGTCAGCTTGGGAAGGAGGTCGGCGAGATGAGCGACGACAGGCGCACGAGGATGATGAAGATCGCGCCGACCCTCAAGCCGAGGTTCCCGTCGTACGGCGAGCCCGTCCCACACGCTGCGCTGCCTTCGTCCGCCTGCACCAAGGCGAGCACCGTCGAGGTCGGGGCAGAGACGAACAGCAGTGCGAGTTGGACAGCGTCAGCTGGGCGGTTCATGGGCGCAGCCGAAGGCAGAGAGGGCGTACCATAGTCTGCACGTGCGCGTCCTGTCCCTGCGGCGGTGTGGAGCGAGGACGAGCGCAGAAACCCGTCGCGAGGACCTGTGTGGTTGCCGGTCCTCTTTGGAATGTCGCGCCTTTCTCTGATGCGAGTATAGACAGCGTTACAGCCGGGACACGACAACGGGGAATGCTAGCAAAGGAGGAGCGCTTCAGAAGTGCTCAGGGAGAAGGGGGCAAAGATGCGAAGATGCAACGTGACGGGGATCTTTGCGGGTTAAGCAGAGTCAGCGAGAGCGCATCTGGCTGAGTACGGAGAACAGCGGGGCGGAGGTAGAGACGTACGACAGACGGTGCAAGCGCGTCGAGCGCGGGCGCGCGGAGGAGATCGAGCAGGACCAGCCTGCTTGAGGCGGGAAAGGGAGAGGGCGGGCGCCTAGGGCTCGAGGATCCCGAGTCCTCGCCAGGCCTGCGATGAGGAAGAGCAGCGTGCGTGAGCGTTAGGATTCAGCCGCAAGTAGGTAAACGAGAATACGCCGCCGCCGATACGCTCGCCGCAAGGAGAGGATTGCGCGACTCACGTCCATCAAGTCGCCGATAACGAAGGGCCAGCCCTCTTTGGGCGCGCGACACTCCTTCGGCTCCAGGAGGTCGAACTCGCGCCCAAACGTGAGGAAGTGGGCAAACAGGCTGTTGAGGTGCCCCTCCATGCTCAGGTGGAGGTACACCTCGTAGTGCGCGTGGTACAGGTGCGCAAAGATGCGCAAGAGCTGCGTGTAAATGTGCCGCGCGACCGAGGGAAAGTTGGGCGAGAACTCGCGGCCGGCTTTGGTCGGGAACACGGCCTCGTCCTTGATCAGGCCTTCCACCCAGGTCAGGACGTAGTCGATGTACTGCGGCGCGGGCAGCTTGACCCGCTTCCGGCTAGCATCGATCCACGTGTAGTCCATCCTGTGCTCGAGGTATGACGGTGCGAGTCAGCGGGAACAGCGCGTGAAAAGGAGCGGGAGCATCAGCCAGCGGCGAGCACAGCGACGCACCCCGGGCCGGCCGACATGGTCGGATTGTTCTCGACAGTGCAGAACTCGGTGACGACAGCATAGAACAGATTGAGATTATTGAAGAGGTCGACAACTGCGTGCCGGAGAACGAGGTCGGCATCTCAATCGCAAGCACCTCGTACAAGGCGAGCACTTAACGAAGCAGCGCTCGTCACACTGTCACTGTCAGACCTGGTGAAAGGCGCCTGCCAGGCTCGCCTCCTTACTCGCCCTATAGGCAGAGAGAACAGGACTCACGGTTGACGGCAACCCACTCGTTCACGTCGACATCTGCGCACACACGATCCGCAGCGTCAGCTCGCAGCCTTTCCTGACCGTCGAATTCGACTCTACGCACACTTTGGCAGTGCCACGATGGTCTTGAAGTTGCCCTTTACAAGCGCGGCCTTGACAAACGGGTAGCAGAGGTAAAGCGGGCTCGTCTGGGTCTTTCCGCCCTGCGCCTGATTGCCGCCGTTGCGTGGGAGGGGTGCGTTCGAGTAGCCCTGACCGGGTGCAGGCTGCTGCTGCTGCTGCTGTGCGGGCGGAGCGTTGGCGATGGATGGGCGCGAGGGGCTGCGGGCCGCGTTGTTGCTGCGTGCGCCGATGCCCATCGACGACAGGAAGGAGGACCTGTGCGGCAAGGTGTCCGTGTCAGTGCTGGTGGCCCTCGTAGTGTGGACGGGCGGTGGAGGGGGTGCGAGCGGGGAGCGGGTGATGAAGCGGGGGAAGGGCGAGGGAGAGGCGGGCGTACATGGTGTGCGGGTGGGCTGCTTGATGCGAGTCTAGCGAGCGGCTCTGTTCTCTTCCAACGAGCAGCAGGAGCAGCGGGAGCGTCGACGAGGACGACCTTTCCCCGGCGGGCGACGCGACGCTCCACGCTCGAGGCGCATTGCCTACGCGCTGCCCTCGCCAGATCCGCTGGTACGACGGACCGAGATACAGCTTGCTAACGTTGCTTCAGCTTGACCCGCACTGTCCCTTTCTGCGAGTGTCGCTGTTCTGTTCTCTCGGCCGCCGCTCCTCATCTCCGTCGGCAGGTCCGCTCTTGCCGCAGCTGGCCTCCTCCAGCTCTGTCTCTTCCTTCCTACGCTTGTCTGGACAGTGCGGCCGCAATGTCGCTACTCGTTCTCTCGGCTCAGGATGTCGAAGCGCTCACCGCATCCCTCTCTGCCGATGCTTTCGTACGTCCACTCTCCGATCCTAACCCCACCTGAGTCCGTCCGTCGCCCACAGCTCATACTAGTGCACCACTGCAGAGCACGATGCTCGGCAAGACTATGGCAGCCATCGCAAGCCAGCCGCCAGACAGCATCGCCATTCAGAACCCGCAGGTCCGCCTCGCTTTCGTCCCCCGCCGGCATCGTTCGGACCCTCCAGGTTGACCCTCCCGAACACTTTTCAGCGCATCGCGACCGAGTCAGAACTGCACAAGACGCTCTACATGCCATCGAGGCTAACCACCTCCGAGGTGCGCGCTTTTCCCAGTACTGCCGGTCTTCACTGCCTTTCTGACTCTTCGTCTAACGCCCGCAGGGTCCAGCAACCGCGATCAAGGTCGTCGGCGTCCCCAAGCCCAATTGCAAAATCCCAGGGCTGCCCGCGACGACACTGCTGTTCGACGAGGCGACAGGCTTGACCCGCGCGGTCGTCAATGCGGCGGAACTGACGGGCATCCGCACCTCGTACGCTCTGTCGCCGCCCGCCACCCTTTCTTCGGTAGCCGAAAGGCTGTGCTGACGCACCGAGTCACCAGCGCCGCCTCGGCCCTTGCGACCAAGATTCTCGCCGACCCGTCCTCGACCTCGCTCGTCGTCTTCGGCTCCGGCACGCAGGCATACTACCACGCCCGTGCGCCTCTGCCCCCATTCCCGCCTGCGTCTCCTTCTCCCCTCCCGCGTCTGACAGTCGATCCTCGCGCAGGCCTCATCCTCCAGCTCTTCCCCTCTCTCACCACCCTGACCTTCGTCGTCCGCTCCATCTCGCCGCGCGCGTCCGACCTCCTCACGCGCTTGCTGCCCGAGCGCCCCGAGATCTCCATCAGAGTGATCCAGTCCGACGACACGGACGAGGTAGTCCGCAAGGCGGATATCATCTGCACGTGCGTCGCGTGTGGCTTTCTCTCGCTCCTGGCGGGAGAGCGCGCCTGACGGAGGGTGAGAATGTGCGCGCAGTTGCGTCCCATCGACCGAGCCGCTCTTTGCCGCCGAGTCGCTCAAGCCCGGCGTGCACATCAACGCGAGTGCGTCCCTCCTCTCTCGCCCTCCCTCCTCTTGTCCCTCCCTCCTGCACGAGTAAACCTTCCTCGCGGTGCGCAGTCGGCTCCTACACCCCCTCCATGCGCGAGTTCCCCCCCTCGCTCATCACACCCACAGCCCTCTCCTCCTCCGCCTCATCGCCGCATATCCCCCTCCTCCTCGTCGATTCCGCCCCCGCCTGCCTCGCCGAAGCCGGCGAGCTCATCGCCGCTCGCACGTCCGTGTCGCAGCTCGTCGAGGTCGGCGCGCTCCTCGACCCGCTCACGGGCGGTCTCAAGGCCGACGCGACGACACAGGAGACCCTCCGAGCGCTGAGGCGGAACGGCCGGAGTCTGTTCAAATGCGTGGGCGTCGGCGGGATGGACGTCGCGATCACGAGGCTCGTGGTCGATGAGGCGGAGCGGCGTGGGATGGGCGCTCGGGTGACTTTCTAGACGTTTGTGTCGAGGAACTCTCGAGGAGCGAGCGAGGCGGAGGTACGTAGCGCGTTGGCAGCCCGCGCTGGACAGGGGCACGACACGACACCGTAGACACATAAGAGAGGGACGAGGAAACGGGCATATGCGAAAGCGACGGAGAGACGGAAGGAGAAGCACCGGAAAGAGACTAGACTGCGGGTACAACCACTAGACAGGCGACGAGAGGAAAGAAGGGGAGAACTAGGCGGGAGGGGATCTATGCGAGCTGCGAGATAGAGGAGAAAAGAGAGGAAAGGGGCAGGGGGGGGGGGTGGGGACAAGAACGAGAACCTCCGTCTAGGCATGCGGCGCCTACTCCTCTTGCTGTGCCGCCCTCGCCGCCGCGTTCGGGTACGGCGCATTCGCGCCGGCGCGCTCCTTCCTCCCATGACTGCTCGACGCGCCACCGCCGCCGTCCCCCGCCGCGCTGTTCCTCCTCGCGGCAGCCCGGCCGCCCTTCTTCGCCGACGCAGAGTTCGGGTCCTTGGGCGTACGGTTCCGGTTCCGCTTCTTGATCACGCCCGTATTGAGGTTCGCCGGGCGGTCGACGCCATGCAGGTTGCGGAAGAGCCCGCAGGCGTTGCACAACGGCCGGCCTTCGCCGTCCCGCCGCCAGAGGGGCGTATTGGTCGTCCCGCAGTTGAGGCACTTGGTCGGCGATCCGTCCGGCTCCGTCTTCTTCGCGCCGCCGCCACCGGTGCTCTTGCTCGACAAGCTCGACCCCGTCACAGCGCCGTTCGAGGCCGAGGCAGCGGGCGTCGATGCGGCGTTGTCACCCACGCCCGTTGCAAGGTCGAGTGCCTTGCCCTCCTCGATCGTCGACGGAAGCGAGATCGTGTTTGAGCGCGAGTGCACACGCGACACCGGCGCGCTCTTGCTCGTCTGCAGGCTCGACGCGCTGTTGCTCCTGCCCGCGACAGGGCGACGCGGCTTCGCCTGCGCCGCTTTCTTGTCGTCGGGGGAAGGGTCGAGCGCGCCCGCGGGCGAGTCGACTGAGCGCGGACTGATACCCCACGTCGAGCTGCCGGGCGAGCCGTACGGCGACCCGACCGCGCTGGGGTTGAGCAGCTGGCTTGGGTCGACGCTCGTCGGCGCCGAGCCGAACACCTCGAGTGGCTGCTGACCCAGGTAAGGCGACGGGACGTACGGACTCGCGTTGTGCTGCGCGTGAAAGTAGTCGTACAGGAGGTGCGTCGTGTCCGTGTTGGGTCCGAACAGCGGTGGCTGCGGCGAGCCAACGAGTGCGGATGGCTGTGCCGGCGCCGAACCCGTAAAGAACGGCGGCGCAGGCAGCTCGGTGTACGGTGTCGGCGGATGCGAGCCGCCCTCGGAAGGGATGTGCGCCGGGCGCGCGAGGCTCAGGCCCGACGCAGGAGAACCGCTCGTAGCGGCCGCGGCCGCAACACTTGCCGCCGCGCCGAACGAGAACGGCCGGGACGACTGTTGCGCGAGCGTGGTCGCATTGAGGTATGGGCTCGACGATGACGCTGAAATGCGACGGGACGACGAGGCCGAGCTCGAGAGGCCGGAAGGGCCTGCAGCCTTGCGGCCCTGCAAGACCCTCGAATGTTGAGCATGGTCTTCAGGCAAGGAAGAAGAGTGTGGACGCACCGAGATGAACTGCTGCAGATGCTGCTGGGCTTGCGAGCCCTTGGCAGCGACGTTGGTGCTGCTGCTCGATGCGCTGTGCTGGCGGCTATGCTGCGCTGACGTCTGCGGCGTCTGCTCGCCGCTGCCGCTCGAATGCGCTGTGAACGATGTCGAGAGGGGGGACTTGGCCTGCGCTGGCGTCGACGCGTACGACGAAGGCGGCGGAACGTCCTGCTGCGCGCCGAGCGGGACGGGCTGCGAGGGCGCGGGCGACGCGATCGTCTGCAGGCTTATGAGCTGGTTGAGCGTGTTCTCGATGGCGGCCAGATTCGGGTCAGGCCCGGCGCCGTCAGGGCTCTGCGCGCCGGTCGGGAAGGCAAAGTGTTGCGGCGGCGAGGTGGCGAGCGGAGAGGTAAGGGCGGAGTGCAGGGGAGAGCCGAGGGTCGCGTGCAGCGGGAGGGGCGATGCCATCCCGCCCGGCGAGGGCAGGTCGAGCAGGCTGTGCCCGTCGAAGCGCGCCGACGCCGAGCCGAACAGCTGCGCCTGATCCTGCGGCGAGAGGCCAAGCGACGTCGCGAGCTCAGCCAGCGCGGCAGAGTTGTCCTCGGGGAGGGCGGGAATGACGAGCGGGGCGGGAGCGGCTGAAGCGGCGGGAGGCTGGGACGGAGAGGCGGACGACGGAACGGGCGGAGGGGGCATCTCGCTCGGGCTGGGAACCTCGTGGACAGGCGACGGCAGGCCCGAGTCGTTGAAGAAGCGCGAGAAGTTGGCCGTCGCGGGCGTCGCATCGATCGCGGGCGGCGCAACCGAGACGCGGAAGTCGGGCGCGCGCGACCTCGAGCGGGACTGCGCCCGCCAGTCCATCATGTCCGGCGCGCGCGAACGCGAGCGCGACTTGCTCATCGCACGCCAGTCCATCGCGACGCTGCGGACGAGATCGTATAAGCATCTCCGCTTCGAGCGAAGCAAGGGAGAGGAAACGACGTACTCCTCCTGCTCCGCCTCGGGCGTCGAGCTCGAGCTCTTGCTGTGATTCCCGCTCTTCGTCCTCCTGCGTCTCCCGCGCTCCTCCTCAACGGGCTCCTCGACCGCCTTCTCCGCGTCCCTCCTCGCGCCCGCGCCGCTGTCGCTCCTGTCCCTCCCGCCGCGGACCCTCGCGCCCGCCGCGCCCCTTCCGAGCGGCTGGACCGTGTCGCGCCCCTCCTCTCGCGCCTCGCTCTCCTCGCGTTGCTCCTCCAGCGCAGCCTCCATCGCGCGCTGGAGGCTCGCCTCGCTCGGCGGGCTCGGTGCAGCACTCGCCGCCACGCTCGCGCTCGCCGCGGAGTCCTCCCGCCGCTTCTTGAGCGTCATGCTCATCAGCCGCCACGTGAGGTTCTCCATCCGCGCGCCGTTGGGCATCGTGTTCTTGGCCTTGTGGAACATGCGCCACACCTGCGCCGCAATCGGGTCCTTGCGACTGAGGACCTCGGCGCCCTCTTCGTCAATGATGGTCGACCCGGCGGGCGAAGCCTGCGACTCGGCGGCCGGGGACACGCCAACGAACAGCGCCGAGGGCGACGCGCCCGCCCTGCTGCCGACCGAGCCGGCGCTGCCGCCAGCCGCGCTCGCGATGGCAGCCGCAGCAGCAGGGGAAGCGCCCGCGCTACCCGTGCCAAAGCTACCACTCGCGGCGGGGCTTGCACGGTTCGACCCGCCCGCGGCGGAGGGGACCGGCGGCGGGAAGAACATGCTCTCGCTGAGGACGTCGGCGACGACCTTGGGGCTGGGGAGCGCGTCGTGCGCGATCCGCGGCGTGCTCGACCCGCCATACCCGCCGATGCCGTACGCGTCGCTCGGCTTGCTCCCCCCAACGCTTACCTTTGCGCCGGGCACCGGCGGACCCGTAGCCGTGTGTGCCGGGCCGACCGACGCCATGGCAGCGGCAGCTGCGGATGCGAACCCGCCCAGCGAGGAGAAGCGGTCCAGGTCCTGCTCAAGAGACGAGAAGTCGTAGTCAACGACGGGCGGCAGACCGTTCGTGCCTGACGCGCGCGGAGACTGCTCGCGCGACGCTGCGGTACAAGCCAACGACGGGTCGAGCTGCGCGAAGTTGGCGATGGCAGGAGGCGGCGGGGCAGGGAAGATGGGCTGCGAGGAGGTCGAAGGCGAGGCTATCGCACTCGACGGGTGCGACGACGGCGCCGAAGCGGTGTCGCCGCGCGCAGGCGGTAGGGGCGGATACGGCCGTTGGTACGTTGTCGGCGCGGCAACAACTGGAAACCCGTACGCCGACGAGACGGAGCTCGCGAGGTCCGGCAGTTGCTGCCCGGGGAGGATCGCCGGCGACGGCAGCGGCGAGTTGTGCTGACTTGCGTTGGTCAACGCGCGCTGGTGTAGCGAGTCAGCCGCGCCCAAGCCCTTGGGCGTCGCCGCGCCACCTGCGTTCCGCGCCGACTTGGCCAGCGAGCCGCGCCTGCTCGGGCCCGCCGAGCGCGCCTGACCCGCGGGGGTCTGCGAAGCCCCTGCCTGCGACTGCGCCTGCTGCTGCTGGGCAGACAAGTGCTGCGCGAGGAGGTCGTACGGCGCCGGCGAGCCAGGCAGCGAGGCCGCGAGAGAGGCCGCGGTCCGCGCCTGTGCCTCGAGGCTCATGTGCAACGCGTACAGGTTCGGGTCCATCGCCGGGTTGGGCACGACCTGACCCAGGTGATTGACCGTCGTAAGCGGCGAGGTGGGCATGGCGCTCGAGGTGGGCGGAGTCTGGCCATACGGCGGGACTGGCGGGAGCTGGGGGAAGCCAGGAAGGGAGAGGGCAGGCGAGCCTGCAACGACAGAGCCATAGGGATTGGCGAGGTTGGCCGCCTGGATCCACTCGGCAGGGAGCTGGCTCTGGAACGAGGTACCCGGTGCGCCGGCGAGGAAGGGCGGGAGGGGCTGCGGGAAAGACGAGCCGAGGGGGACGGGGAGGGGTGTAGACATGGCGGCGCTCGAGGGGATGTTGATGCTGAGCGCGTGCGGCTGCTGCGACGACTCGGCGTGAAATTGGAGCGCTTGGTGGTGGGCGGCCCAGCTCGCAGCGAGGTGCTCGAGGCCCTCAGGGACCTTGCCACCGCCGTTGTTGCTGCCGTCCATGGCGAGGTGGTGCGCTACGAACTCGTGGCCGTTGTACGGAGGCGAGGTGGACGCAGAGGTGAGGGTCGACTCGGCAGCGGCGAAGGGCGAGACGGCGTCAGAGGACACGCCTGGCGAGTCGCCCGACGAGGTGGACGCTGTTGGAGTCGAAGCCTGGAGGGAAGCTGCACGCGGCGCCCTCTGGCCACTGGCGGGCTTTGCGGGCGGGAGCGGAGCGCTGGCGGGGGAAGAGGGGTCGTCGAACGCGGCGTCGTCGAGGAAGGCGCTGAAGTCGACCGTCTCGTGCTCGCTGTGGGAAGCGTGCGCTTGCATGCGACGGCGGGGCGCACGCGGCGGGGCCTGTCGAGACGAGCGAGGGTTCCTTCCTGGCCGACGAGGGGAGAGAGGAGAGCAGGGGGCGGTGTCTGCAGGCCAAGGCGGGTCAGGGATAGTCCGCGGAGGGCTGCAGGCTGCTGTACTGCTCACTGTGCAGTTGCTCAGCTCGACTCGACTCTGTTTGCTCGTGCAGACGGCGACGAGGGCGGACGGCGGCGGGGAGGTCTCGCCTCTTTCTCCCGCTCGACCTCGATTTCTCTCCCTCGTCCCCCTTGCGGGCTGCTAGTATTGGCGGAGCTTCTTCCCGCTGACGCCTGCCCGAGCGCTCGCCTGCTTTCTCTTTCTTGCTCCCGCTCTCTCGCCTCGAACTCCCCCTCCTCCTGAGGACTCGGCCCCATCTCCGCTTTCCGATCTCTTCACTCGCAAAGAGTCAACGCGCCTGCTCCTGCGCATGCTGCGCCTTCCGCACACACCGCTCTCCACTGCCTTGACTCCTGTGCCCTGCCCGCACGCTCTGAATTGCTCGCGCTCTTCCCCTACAACGAGAGCACAGCAGGAAAACCTGCCAGGCGGGGCAGCGATCAACGCGCTGCGGGACCGGTGGAGAGGCGTGTCGCAGCTCGCAGGCGCAAGCGCTCGCGGCTGCCACTTTCCTTTATTCCGAGAAGGGAGAGGAGGTACTTTATCGCGTCCTCGTCCTCGCTCGCACCCTCCCGCGGCGCTGCATACTCCAGCGACGCATCACCCGCAGCTCGGGCGGCTCATGCCCCGCTAAAAGCGCGCATCCTCCACCCCCGGCTTGTCTCGCGCGTGCGATCCCTGGAGCGGGGACCCCGCCTGCTCTCCCACTTGCGCGTGACGGCCGCACCTCGTACTTTCTCCCGGCTCTTGGGCGAAAAGCTGAGCTGCAGCGAGACGATAATGAGGTATTCTTGGTGGTGCAGGGGTACTCTACTATAGCATGCACGGGTGTATATGATACTCTCTAGCTTGTCCCTCACCTCGTCCCTCCTCACAGAGCCTCACGCCAGCACCTCGCCACTCCAGCGCTCCCTCAGCCGCCAGCCCTCCTCGTCGTCGCGCCAGTCAGCGGACGATCCAGCCCGCGAAGCGGCAGCCGCGCGAGCGCGCGAGACGGCCATGTTCGGGCGCCAGAATCGGATGAGCTCGTCGTCGGAGCAGGTGGCGAGCTGGCGGCGGGTGCAAAATCAGTGGGCTGCTTACTTCGACCTGTACGAGCGCTATGCAAGGCGGGTGGCAGGGCACGAGGAGCGAAAGGAGAGAAAGCGCCATGCACCGATTCGTAGCCCCAGTCAATCCCACTGACCTCCCTCTCATGTCCCCTCAGCCTGACCGCCTCCTCTGGCCCGCCCTTCCCCTCCGTATCCCACAGAAATACCTCCCCCGAGCTTGACCCCGTCGCGAGGAAGCGCGAGTCGGGCGAGATGGCGCAGCGGACGTAGAATGTCGCGTAGCTCGCGTGCGGCGAGTGGAACGTTGTCAAGGGCGCGGAGTGGGTCAGGTTCGTCGCGGAGTAGGCGTAGACGCTGCAGGCGCGAGCAGTACGCGCAAGAAGGTCAGCCTCCTCTCCATCCAGCCTAAGAGCGAGTCCACGCACTGCGAGTCGGTCGAGAGCGCGTACAGCTTACGCCCGTCGGGCGCGAGCGCCATGCTTGAGATCCCATGCGGCCGCGCCGTCGCCGTGCTGAGCACCGCGTCCTCGCTCGTCTCGTGCGTAGCAGGGTTGACCCGCCGGCTATGCGACCGGCGCAGATCCCAGATTTTGACAACACTGCGCGAGGCTCGAGGGTTAGAGCGCGAGGATGGGGGGAAAGGAAGGAAGGGACGCACCTGTCCGCCGAGCCGGACGACGCGAGCAGGTTCTCCTGGTGCTGCAAGTGTGTGACGGCGGTTACGCTTCTCGACGCCGAGCGCTGCATTCAAACAAGTTCCGCAAGTTAGTCTCGCTGCCCGCGCATCGCAAACCAGCAGGAGAATGGAGCAACGCACGCCTTTCGCCGTTTTCCCCTTTACCCCATGCGCATTTCGGATCTGATTCACCGCGCCAACGGCGTCGACGCCCTCGATCCCGACGTCCGCATATCCCTTGACGCGGCGATCCCAGACCTTGATGGATCCGTCGCGCGAGGCAGTCGAGAGCATGTCTGAACGTTCGGTTGGTGAGAGGTGACCGGAAAGGAGGGCACGAGAGGGAACGAACGCGGATTGTGCGGGTCGAGAGAGACGCTCTTGATTGTACATGTGTGTCCGGCGAGGACGCCGACGCACGATTGCGTCGAAGTGTCCCACAGCCGGACGGTGTGGTCGCCGCTCGCAGTTGTCTAACATTGGACAGGTCAGCGCGTGCTCATTATATACAAGGAAGAGCGCACGAGCAGCTGGTCATCCTTGCTCCAGTTGATGTCGAAGACCGCGTTGTCGTGGGCACGGAATGAATGCCGGGATGGGCCTGCGGGGGGCGCACATTAGATCGCTCGTCCGCCGGTCGTGTTGACAAGGAGCGTACCTGCTGCCCACTGATCCTCGTCGCCGTTTAGAAAGCTAACCGTGCCTTCCTCGTCCGAAACGGCGACGATCTTCCTCCGTCCTTGCTTCGCGGCTGCGCAATGCGACTGATCAGCGCACTCTACGGCGTCATTGCGGACGGTGTGCGCACTGTTCGAGAAGGCGAGCGCGAATGGCGGGGCAAAGTTGCGGCCGGGATGAAGCGACGGGATCCTCGCAACGTCTGTCTCGTTACTCGAGACCATGGTCTGTAGCAACGGCCGCATCGACACTGCATGTGTGTTTGTCAGCTTACTGGACGCTGCAAGCGGAAGAAGGACGCACGCTGCGTCCGCCTCGCTTGGAAGCCCAGCTCCCTCCTCCTCGACGCCTCGAACGCGCCGAACTGCGTCCCGGGCAGCACGTGCGTTGGCTCCATCCGCGCGCGTCCCTGTGCGTCGCCCGTCCCGTACATCCCTACGAGCTGTGCTGCGCCCCACTCTGCCCAGTCTGCACCGCGTGACGGCGAGGACGACAGCGACGCGACTCGCCGGCGCTTCCTCGACCCAGCGCTGGACGCGCCCGGCGCGTTCTCCGCGTCGCAGTCGTCGTCCTCGTCGTCGACTCGACCGCGAGCGTCGCTGTCGAGCCGCACGGGGCTCGTCGCAGACGCGTCGCTCGCGGGCGTCGGCGCGTCCTCATCGCCAAACACGCTCGCTACGACCGACGCGGGCGGGCTGCTGCTGGGCGCGGGCTGGGCGGGCAAGCTCGAGCGGAAGAAGAGCGCGTCGGCGAGGCTCGTCTGGCGGTAGGTCGTCGTCGGGGCCCGCTTGGGCGCGGGCGGCCTCTGCGGCGTGTTGGTGAGATCGGCGGCGAAGCGTGGCGGAGTCGTCTTAAGAGGTGCCATGGCCTGCAGGGCGTGTCTAGTGCGACAATAATGCCGTGCGTGTCTATCCGAGCGAGAAGGGGCGAGTGCGTGCGACGAGAGCGGCAAAGAGGTCAAAGGAGACGAGGGAGACGCGACGCGCCCTCGCTCGCACACACCCTCTTCCGCTCGTTCGAGCCATTCAGCCGACCACGCAGCATGCATTGGGGGTCGTCGGCACGGTGCATTCGAGAAAGACACGCGACTCGCGCGTTCACCGCCGCTTCGCCTCGCGACACAGCAGCTGCGACAGCACGGAAGGTGCAGAACGATGCAGTGCAATGCAAAGGTAGGTAAGGTTACATCAGACGCCTCCTCTGTTCCCCCTCACCCACGGATCGACAGCCGCGAGAAGTGCGCCATCTCCATCAAGCACAGCTCGCCTCTCCCGCGGAACGTCGTCTGCACGACCTTGCTCCGCCCAAGCGACGGAAGGTGCTGCTTCTTGAGGTCGCGGTCCGAAAGCGTTGTGCGCACGTTGCGGAGGTCCCACAGCCTGTAAATCAGGATGTTGGCGCGGGAAAAGGGAAAGCGAAGGGAGGACGCACTTGACGCCGTTCTCGTAGTCCGGAAACGCGTAGATTGTGTCACACTGGTCGCCGCGGTAGTAACGGCCCATCGTCGTCGGCGAGAGTGCGCCCGTCGACGAGGTGTGTGCTGCGGGCAAAGGGGTGTCAGCTCTCTTCCCTCCGAGAGAAGGAGACAGGAAAACGCACGCGCGAGGTCGTAGCCGAAGCTGAGCACGCCCTTCCTGGCCGAGCGAGTGTCGAAGATGGTAAACTGACTCGAGGGGGCGCTCACGCGCGCGAGAATGAGGTGCGGGTCGGACGGAACCTGGGAGACGGTCATGACCGGGCTGTTGAGCAGGGCCTGCCATGTTGACGCCATGCGGTCGAGGTCGTACGCAAAGACCTGCGCGTCTAATCGTGAGCAAGGGAAAAAAAAGGGAAGAGGGGGGGCAAACGTACGCGCTTGTCCTTGCCGCCCGAGACTACCCAGTTCTGGTACTCGATCGGCGCGATGCTCGTGATCATGGCCGAGTGCTCCGAGCGGATGTTCTCCGTCTTAATCTCTTGCGTCGCGCGGGACCGCGTCCAGAGGAAGAGCCTATGAAAGCCGAGCGAGATCAGCGAGCATCTGGGAACCGGTGCGAAGTACCCACTTCTTGTCCTCGCCGCCGGTGATGAAGCGCAGCCGGCCCGTGCCGGGCAGCGTCGAGATGGCCGTCACACCGCCAGAGGTGTGCGGACGCTCGTCGAGCTTGCTCGGGATGAGCGTGATGCCGGCCTGCACCGAGAAGAGCTGTCGTCAGCATGGGGAGAAAGGGAAGGGGAGAGTAAGACGCACGGGCGACTCCTCGCGGCGATAAAGGATCACCTGATGCGGTGGACGGACGAGCTCTTTGCCCTCCTTCGCGCCGAGATACCCGATGAGGAGCGCATCCTTTGCGCCGCTCCACGCAAAGTCGTCTACGCGAAACTTGTCGTCCTTGCTCGAATGGAGCTTGCGCACCGTAGATGAGAGCGTCGAGGTGTGGCACGCAAACTCGACAATGTCGCCGACATGCGAGACGGCGAGGAACGAGTTGCCCGTGTCGATCATGTGGCGTAGCTTGTTCGAGCGGCCGTCGAAGCCTGGGCACGCACACTGCGTCAGTCCAGACCTCCGAGAGACTCGCGGGAGAACGCACCATGGAGCTGCGAGTTTGCCCCGGCCGGGATCAAGATCCTCGCGTCCGTCTCGCCCAAGCCGGTCCCCAGCTGCGGCTCCTTGGCCCTCTCCGCCCTCTCCTTCACCTTGCGCTCCTTCTCCTTCCGCTCCCTCTCCTTCTCCTTCTCCCTCGCCTTCCTCCTCGCCGCCTCCTCCCGCTCCCTCTCACGGACAAGCTCGGCCGCGCGCTCTTGCGTCCGCTCTTTCGTGCGCTTCTTCCCCGCCGTGCTCGCCACTGCACCTGCGCCTGCGCCTGCGGTTGCGCCGGGCGCCGGCTCCTCGGCGTCGCTCCGCGGGCTCACCGCGCGCGCGCCGACCCCCGCTCCGGCAGCGGCGCTCGCAGCCGCGAGACGCTGCACCTGCGCCGCGACCTCGAGCTGGATGAGCCTCTCGACCTCGGCGCGGCTGAGCCCCGCCTCGGCCGCTTCCACCGCCGACGAGGACGAGGACGACGAGGTCGCGGTCGACGCGGCAGCAGCAGCAGCAGCCGGCCGCGGAGCTGAGACGCGTCGCTTCGCCGGCGCGGAGCCGGACGGGGACGGCGGCGCGCGGCGCTTGCGCTGCAGCTCCGGCGAGCGGGACGCGGCGCTCGCGCTCGCAGACGAGTCACTCAAAACGAGGACGTCGTCCTCCTCCGCCCGGTGCGCCGCGAGCGCCGGGCCGGGCGAGGCGCTCGACGCCCTGCGGCGCTCCTGCTGCTGCTGCGGCTGTAGAGGGGTCGGCCTCGCAGCAGAGAGCGCTCGCGCCTGAGCGCGCGCACGCTCGCGTGCCTCCTCGCGCGCAGTCTGCAGGGCGCGTTCGCGCGCGTCGGCCTGCTGCGCCTGCGTCTGCGGGCCGGGAGGAGCGGGCGCGGGCTGCATGCGCGCGAGGCCGGGATGCGGCTCGAATTGCGCGAAGGGTCGCTGTGCGGCGCCTGCTCGGGCGTTGTTGGCGAGCGCGGGATGCGGCGCCGCGACGGGGGCAGTTGCGGGTGTGGCGGAGGAAGAGACGGCGGGGCGGACCTGCGGCGGGACGTTCTTGCGCGCCTTGCCGGGCGAGAACGGCGGGTACGCGACGGGAAGGGCCTTGGGCTCGCCGGGGACGTGGTGCTTGACCGTGAGCTGGTCGCTGTGGATCCAGTACTCGCCGCCGTCCGCAGCCGTCATCGCACTTCCCCCGGCGTCCGCGCCCGCACCCGCGCCGGCAGCGATGCCCTTCGGGACGATGATGAACGTCCGCGCGAACGAGCGCACCGTCTTGTCAGGGAATTCCTCAAACTCGCCCGTGAGGTGCAGGAGCACGGGCGCGCGCGCCTGCTTGCGCACGTGCAGCTCGGGGACGCTCCTTGCGGTGAAGACCATCCGAGAGCGATCGTGCGAGCCGGGCGGGAGCGCGCGGATCGCGTTCGTGATCGCGATGGGGGTCGACGAGAGGCGGTTTGCGCCGAGGAGCCAGCGCGGCTCGAACGGGACGGGAGAGGTACGCAGCCGCGCCGGGATGGACGGGTCCAGCTTGAGCGAGAACAGCGCATTGGGGGTGTAGAGGTACTCGAGCGTGCCGCGCGATTCGTCAAAGCGGCGGAAGTACCTGCGAGCACACGTTCATCGTCATCAACACCTCGTCGTCAGCAAAGGAGAAGCGGGGACGCACTCGTTGATGAACGCATCGACCACCTCGTACGTCTCCTTCGAGTCTGCCCTGCTCTCGGACAGCATCCGCAGCGGGAACCTCCTCGCGTTCGCGCCCGCGCCCGCACCGCCCTCAGGCTCGGGCGTCGGCGTCGCGAGCTGGTCGACCTCGCCGTCCCCGTCCACATCCATGCGGTCGTCGCGCTGCATCTGCTGCTGTGGGACAGGGACAGGGAGAGGTGCAGTGGCGAACGCCTGCGCCGGCGTTGGCGGGGCGATGACAGGCTTGACGTCCTCCTCCATCGGCACGGGCGCGGGCACGGGCGCGGGGAGGACCTGCTGCCCCGACGCAACGACAGGCTGTGGGACGGGCGCCTCTTCAGCCGCACCATACCCCGCCCGCCATCTCCCCGCCGTCGACTCCCTCGACGGCTCCTGCGCAACCTCCTCCCTCGGGTCGCCCTCCTCACCGCCCCCTGGCTCCTCCCCCTCCTCCGGCGGCAAATACCTCACCTCGCACACGCCCCTGTCCTCGTCCACGCGCATCCCGAGCACGGCCTTGCCCTCGAGCGCGAGCTTGCGCGCCTGGGCGCCCAGGAACGCGCGGCGGGCTTTCGCCGCGTCGGGAGCCGAGGCATCGAGGCATGCGGGCGGGAGCGGGAGGACGACAACGAGGGAGCCGTCTGCCGGGGCCGGGGCGGCGGCGGGTGGAGAGAGTGGCGCTGCCGAGGAGGTCGAAGTCGAGGTCGAAGCAACTGGCGGGAGCGGCCGCGGTGCGCGCACATCGTCCTCGTCATCCTCCTGCGCGCCGGCGCGTCGCTCCGCCTCGGCCGCCTGCGCTGCTGCGCGCAAGGGCGTGTACTTGTCCCTGCTGAGCTGGGCGACCATTTCTGGGGGAACGACCACGCGCAGCCGGAGTGTCGGGTCCTTGCCCTCCCGTGGCGGGGGGAGCACCTCCCAACTCTCGAGGACGATTCCCATGCCGTTGAGGTCGTCGCGGACCGTTCGAACGAACGCCTCGGTTCGAGGGTTGGCCGCGTCCGCCGGAAGTGCGGCAGGAAAGCGGTACCGGCAAAGGTAGGCGACGGGGTCGCGGCTCGCGTCGCGCGCTCCAACACCGAACTGGCCCAGCCGCTGGCCGTTGTAGCTGACTGGCGGCGAGAGAATCTTGCTGTGCGGGGAAATTCCATGCGAGTCAGTGGCCCGGCAGGAGGCGGCAGAAACAGAGAGGGAAAGGGAGGGAAGCGTACTTGGCGGTCTCGATCTGGGCAAATGCTGGCTGCTGCGCGGGCTGCTGCTTCTTTCGCGGGGCCCTCTGCTTTCCCGCCTTGCCGCCTGGGAGGGCCGCCGCTGTGCCCTGCGCGAGCGCCGCCGCCTGCGAGGGCAGCGGCGCGCGCTCTCGCTGCTGAGGCGGCGGGGGCGGGAGCCTCTGCGGGCTCGACTCCGGCTCGGGCTTGACGCGCGAGCCGCTCGCCGCCGCCTGGGACGGCTCGGGCGTTTGCGGGACACGGAAGAGCCCCGCCGACGCCGCCGCTGCGGGCGGAGGCGCATGGCGCGCCGCCTCGCGCTCCTCGTCCGTCTGCGCGAACTGGATCCTCATTCCCAGACAGCCCGCGTTATCCGACGATGATCCAGAGAGGAGCGTCGGATACCGGCCGTCGAGGGCGGTGAGCGCTGCGAGCGCCTCGGACGGGGTGCTGAACGCGACGTGGGCGAAGGTGACGGCTGCGCCGGGGCCCGGGGCCTTGATGGAGATGCGGGTGATGGCGCCGTAGGGGGAGAAGGTCGCGCGGAGGTCCGAGTCGGAGATGGACGGCGGGAGGCGGTGGACGAAGAGGGTTGAGCGTGGGTTCGCCGGAGTCGAGATGGGAGTCGGGGCACGGTAGTCGACCGCCTTGCCCTTGCCCGCTGCTCCTCCTCCTCCTTTTCCTGCTCCGTGACTGTTGGTGGTCCTCGCAGTCGGCGGGTCTGCCCAACTGCCTGCGGTGAAGTTGCGGGTGCGGTGCGGCGGTGCAGTGGTGGCCGAGCTGGGGCGTGGTCCTGCCCCGGTGGACGCGCCACTCATAGCCCAGCCTCCTGCGGTGTACTGGAGAGCTCTCGAGTGGTCCTGAGCGGCGGCCGAGGTGGGCTGGAGAGCGCGCGGGCCCAAGGGGACCTGGGAGAGAGGGAAGACGGCTGGCGGGTGCGTGGGTCTCTTGGTGGGCGGCGCTGCTGGCGGGGGACGCGAGCGGTGCTCTGGGCGGGGCTGCGCTGCGGAACTCGCTGCTGGTGGGAGGGGAGGGCGCTGCGGGAGGGAAGGGCGACTCGCAGGAGGAGGCTCTGGCGGGTACACCATCCGCACAGGGGGAGGGCGCGTCTCGGTGGAATACAGCTCCCCTATTACGTACGCAGCAAGCCCTCGAGTAAGAAGCGCTGCACGCGAGAGAGAGCAGAGAGAGAGCGGAGTCGCGTTGATGAGCGGAGCGCGACTTTGGGACGAGCAGACGCGTCTCTCTCCTCTGGCTCGACACGCAACGCAGGACTCGCCAGACCCCACGCAGCGAGGCAGCGACTGGCCCACCATGGTGCGCATCCCACTCACGCCCCGCTCCCGTTCAACGCGCACAATCTCACTCCCTCCTCCCCACCACCACGCACCTCCCCCTCCTGCCGCTCGCTCGCTGGCCCGTGCGGACGCGCGCAGAACCTCCACCTCAACATGGTCACCGCCGTCATCCTCATCGACAACGACAGCAACCGCCTCCTCGCAAAGTACTTTGCCCCGCCCCACGCCGACCCAAAGCTGCCCGCACCGCAGCACAAGCAGCCCTTCCCGACCCTCAAGGACCAGCGCGCCTTCGAGGCCTCCATCTGGGAAAAGACCCGCAGGCAGAACGGCGACATCCTCCTTGTCGACAACCTCGTCGTCCTCTACAAGCAGTCGATCGACCTCACCTTCTTCCTCGTCGCTCCCGCCCACGAGAACGAGCTCATGCTCCACACCGTCCTCACCGCCTTCTACGACGCCGTCGCCATGCTCCTCCGCCACCAGGTCGAGAAGCGCTCCATCCTCGAGAACCTCGACCTCGTCGTCCTCGCCCTCGACGAGACCATCGACCAGGGGTCCGTCTCTCTCGCGCGCTCCCCTCTTCCTCGCGGAAACTCGCTCACAGGTCGATCTCCGCGCGCAGCATCGTTCTCGAGACGGACGCCGTCGCCATCGCCTCGCGCGTCTCGCGCCCCAAACCCGACGCGACCGTCAACCTCTCCGACATCCAGCTCAACGAGCAGAGCATCATGCAGGTGCGCCCCTCTTCTCTTCCTTCAAACTCTGTGCGCATGCTGACGCGCAAGGGGAGAAAGGCGTTCACCACCGTCCGGGACAAGATTGGCCAGCGGATTCTCCAGGGCTGAGCGCCCGTGTAGACGCGGCAGGCGGACGCCGCGGTTGTTTCCCCTCTTCTCTCACATCGTCCACAGCAGTTCTGTAATGCCGTATACCCGTGTACGATCTTCCCCACGTAACGCTTGCTCGAGCCTCTCGCGCTTCGTCTGCTCGTTTCTCGCGTCCAGGCGTCAAGACGATGCGGAGTGCACAGATGCGATAACAGCACAGCTCACCCTTCCTCTCCTCGTTCACCCCGAGCCATCTTACCGCTCCACCGCCCACTCGAGCCACTCCTCCTCAACCTCGATGCCCCTGCAGATCTTGACGCCCTGCGCGCCTCCCTCCTCCCGCACGCAGTCCTCCGCACCGCACGAGAGGACCAACACCGTCCACCACGCCGCCCGCTCGCCCCACTCGGCCGCCTCCCCGCCCTGCGGGCTTTCCGCCCCGCTTCTCGCTCCAGCCCGCAGCGCCGCCCTCGCGCCCTCCGCGTCCCCCGCCCACGCGCTGCTGCTCTCCTCGAGTCCGACCCCCACGGAGCTGCTGCTCGAGCGCGGGCGGCTTACCGACGTCTTTCTCGGCGCTTGCGGGCGGAGCGCGTCGAGCGAGGGGCGCCCGCGCGGGGAGAGCGTGCGCAGGAGCGTGCGCAGCGGTGGGAGGGGGAGGAGGCGGGGGAGGAGGCGGGAAGCGCGGCGCGGCGACGGCTGCGGAGACAGAGGCGATGAGGGGGACCCGAGCGCAGGCGCGCACGTGGCGTCGCTGGGTGCAATGTCGAGATCCGGGGAGAAGGGCGCGGTAGGCGACGAGGGGCAGGACGAGCAAGGCGTCGAGAGTGCAGTGTCCGTGACCGTCTCGGCGTCCGTGTCGGCGTCATCCGAGAGCGCGAGCGAGAGCGAACAGCTGCTTCGCGTTCTTGCCATGTCAACGCCGTCGCACCCTCCTTCCTCAGCGCCCGGGGTGCTCCCCTTCGCCTCCTCCTCCACGCGCGCCTCCTCAACCGGCATGAGCGTCGGCCTAAACCTCGGCGTCCGCACCTCCCTCTCCCTCTCGCGCCCCCCCGCACGCCTCCGCACCGCCTGCAGCTCGAGCACGGCGCCCACGCCCGCGTCGAGCTCCTCGACGCCGCCGCTGCAGTGGCAGTCGTCCTCCCCCTCGCGACGATCGCGAGCGAGAGCCGCGTCTGCGCCGCGGGCATGCGCGTCCAGGCGTGCCGGTCGCGGAGCGCTTGACTGCCAGTGGGCGCCGAGGGGCCCGCCGTCTCGACCGCGCGTGAGGAGGGGGACTGCGCTTGCGACAGAGTGAGCGGGGGTGAGCGACGAGGGAGTAAGAAGCGTACTACCAGACCGCCCTTGGAGGCCAGGCGCAGGCTGTCGAGCGTGATGCGCGGCGCTGAGCGGCGGGAAGGGCGCGGCGCGCTGATGAAGCGGGGGAGAGCGGGCATCCCGGGGGAGGTGCTCTAGGGGGGGTGCTCGACCCCAGTAGGCGTGCTTCGCGCAGATAGTCAAGAGGGGAGGCGGACAGAAGAGGTGGTCCAGGAGAGAGAGACGAAGCGCACCTCGACCGTGATAGCATTCCGGGCAGACTCCCGCTCGCTGCGCTCTTGTGTGCCACTTCAGCCGCGCAATCTCTACGCACGCAGCGTGAGTTCGCGAAGGTCCCTCGACAACACACCCAGCGCTTTCTGCAGCCCTCTCTCCCCCATCCTCTCCTTGACATTTCGCTCCCGTCCGCAATCCTGGAACCCCCTCCCGCCTTTTCACGCGCATTTTGCCTCTCCCCGTCGCGACGCGCGTGCGGCATCCAGATTGCGCAAGTGCACCTAGAAACGGGCTCTGAAGGATGCGGCAGATCGGACGCGGTTGAGCGGTCGACCTTCTCAAGCCGCCTTCTGCGACCGAAATGCCGCTTTACCGCCGTTGTCCTCGCCCCGGGAATGGCTCTGTAGGGATGAGACAACATCATGCAATGCATGTATACGGCCACCATAGCACGGCCCATCCCGCTCACTCGTGCCCTGTCCTCGCACCTCACACATGCGCCCCCTAGACGCTCTCCTCCGGATACCGTGCCCACCATCCCTCCCTCTCCCCCTCTCCAACGCAGTACCACCCCCTCTCCTCCGCCTGCCGCCGCTCCGCCTCCGCGTACGCTTCCGCCGCGCGCACCTTCGCGTCCCACTTCCTCCTCGCGGGCGTTACGCGCTCGCCCTCGTCCTCCTCGCTTTCGCGGCGGGTGTACTGTGCCTCCAACGCGTGGAGGAACGGCGTGCCAGGGTAGGGTCTCGCCTCCTGCCTGCGCGGGCGAAAGACGCGCTGGAGAGTGCCGAGCCGCCCACGCCATGAGAGGACGCACCGGCGCGGGGAGGGCGTTGCGGGCGGGAGCTGGGCGGGGAGGGGTACGAAGAGCGGCTTGGAGAGATGGGAAGGGAAGTACGATGACGAGGAGGAGGGCGAGGAGGCGAGGGGGGTGGTCGAGGAGAACGAGGAGTACGAAGAGACGGAGGCGCTGCGACTGCCCCGCGAAGAGCGGGTGGGCGGTACCGTAGCACTCGTAGAGCTAGTGCCTTTCGACGACGAGGTGGCGACCTGGCTGTCCTCGTCCTGCCCCCGTACGGCGAAAGAGCCTCCCGGCGCCGTCTCGCCCAGACCAGTCACCGTCTGCGTCGACGCCGTCTGCGCGTGCTCTGGGACGCAGTACTCGGCGTACCCGCTGTCATGCGAGTACTGCCTCGCGACAGAGAGGCGCCGGTCAAAGGGAGGCTCGCAGTCAAAGACAGCGGTGTCGTTTCTCGCCCGGCGGGAGGAGGAGCGCGCGAAGAGGGGCATGGCTGAGCGAGCGGTAGCGTAGGGCACAAGGTCGCGAGTAGTGTAGGGATAACAGAGTGTGCGGGCGAGAGGAGAAAAGCGAGGAAAGAGAGCGAGGGAGAGAGAGAGAGAGAGAGACGGAATGCTGGTGTTCAGACCAGAGCCTCGCGAGAGTGACCTTGGTGAGCTTGCCAGCGCTCATCCTCCGAGCGGCACGCGAGTACTCGACCGCTTCTGACGTTCTGCTGACAATCGCGATCGTTGTGCACGCGGTGAAAGCCCGCGCAGAGCCGTTCCGAGCCTGCGAGTCCTCCCTCACAGGCGAGCACGCGCATCTCGTCCCGCACGTCCACTCCGCTCGTTTCGCTCGCCGTACAAGCCAGGAAAGTGCTGCTCGAACGGGGGTATACTGCAAGGCATCCACAAAACTAGAGACGGAGGGAGAGGAGCGATAAAGAAACTGTCCAGGTGATGTCGAGGGGTGGAGGGCGATGTGAGGGAGGGATCGTAAGGACAACGTGAGGGCGTCCAGGGTAGGGAGTTTTGCTAAAGTCGTGGATAGTGGTCATACAGGTCGATAGTGCACTCATGCTCCTCCGTCACGCCCGTAGTTACGCCTGTCCCCGCCCTCAGTCTATGCGCATCTCTCCTTCCACCCCGCCGCTTCCATCCCTCCGCCGGCATATCCAGCGCATCCAGGAGCACACTACGTCGCGAACACACCAAAGAGCTTGAACCGCGCGTGGTCGATGCCCGGCTGGCCCTGCAGCTCACAAACGACGTAGTGCGGGCCCTTCGAGACGTTCTGGTCGATCTGGGTAACGCTGCGGGTGGGGCGATCGCGTTTGGGGAATCATGGGCGATGTAGACGAGGTGTGAGTCGTGCAAAGGGCGGGGGAGAGTGAGAAAGGGGAGCGAGCGAGGTTTAGCATGCAGTAAGCGGGGAGCGAGAGAGCGAAAACGCACGTCGGCTGGCCGTAGTCCTTCTCCCAATGACCCTTAAGCTCAACGGCACCGTCGACGTTGTCGTCGACCCAGCACAGGACCGTGCCCCAGCCGTCCGCCTCGGGCCCCTTGAGGTAGTACACTGCGATGTCGCCTGCGCCAACCTTGATCGGGATCTTGAGAAGCGAGCCGGGCATGTCCGTGTACCAGTAGTGCATCTCGTCCTCGTCGTCCGGCTTGGGCTGGACGGGGTTCCACCCCGAGCCGGCGAACACGCTCGACGGGAGCGGGTTGATCAGGTCGTTCGCCGATGCGCAGTTGGGCTTGATCTCGCGGAACTGTGACAGCGTGTGCGGCTTGTCCGTGATGCGGAAGGGCGGGATGCGCAGGTACCCCGATCGGCCGCCGCTGCGCCCACCCGACTGCGCCGTGTCGGCATCCTCGGCGTCGAGGCCCGCGTCGGCCGCCTTGCGCAGGCCCTTGCCCGAGAGCAGCGACGGGTAGTCGTCGCCGAGAGCAAGCGGCGAGATCGGCTGCTTGTTGCCGCCGAGCGCAGCGAGGTCCGTCTCGAGCGCCGCTTGATCCCAAACCTGGCAGATTTCCGACTCGAGATACGCGATGAGCGTGTCGGCAAGGAGCTCGTGGCCCTTCGAGTTGGCGAGAATCGGGTCGAGGAAGTACGACTGCCGGACCTTGCTCGGGTTGAGCAGGTACTCCTCGTACAGCAGACCCTTCACGCTGCGCAGGGGGTAAGACTTAGCCAAGCTCTTTTCGAACGGGTTGATGTACGCACCTCAGGTGAACGACGTCGTAGAATTGCGCGACGGCGCTGTGCCACACCTCGGGGCCGGCAAAGCCGTGCTCCCCCTGGATCTGCGGCGAGAAGTGCCCGAGCATGATGACGGCAGGCTGGTCGGGGCGGAGGAGGAGCGAGCGGATAAGGAGGTCGGTCGTCGACAAAGAAGTTTTCTCACTGTGCATCCGGAAAGGTCAGCATATAACGCGCGAGAGGAGAGGACGGGAACGCACGCCGGGTCCTCCGTGTCGAACTCGACGATGATCAGATCGACGCGGTCGGGCAGGTGCATCTCCGAGCAGAAGCCGAAATACGACGTGCCGGTTCGCCGCACTGCGGGGAAAAGAGCGTCAGCAAAAGCAGGAGGGAGGGGAGCAGGGGAAGACTCACGCGCGCCGTTGGTGAGCTCGTTGGCGGGATGGGGGAAGACGTCATTCAGCCACGAGAACAGGCGGTGCGGATAGCAGTTGGGCCCGACAGGGTTGCCGAGCGGGTGCGCCTGCGTCGCGTCGAGGCCGTGGCAGGAGCTGACACTACCGCCGAGGACGCCAACGGTGATGGGGAGACCGGCCATCGCACGCTTGATGACCTTGCGGACGCGCTCCGAGCTGCCGACGTGGGTGCGCGTCTTGAGGACCGCCTCGCGGCCGTAGACGTTGCCCAGCTCATCGCCCGCGCCGAAGGTCGGGCAGAAGGTGAACGGCGGCGGCTCGCTGAAGTTGGCGGGGCCGTATCCGCCGGTGCCGCCGTGCGAGATGCTCGCTGCTGCGCGCTGCTTGCGGGCGGCGCGGACGAGGGCGTCGGTGCGGCGGCTCGAGGCGAACTGGCTGCGCGAGCCGAAGCCGGGAAGGCTCCTCCCACTGCGGGAGGTGTAGGCGCGGTCCGAGGGCGCCGATATGAGGTG
Organism: Rhodotorula sp. PL61-2; assembly: GCA_028828645.1. Classification (NCBI taxonomy): domain Eukaryota; kingdom Fungi; phylum Basidiomycota; class Microbotryomycetes; order Sporidiobolales; family Sporidiobolaceae; genus Rhodotorula; species Rhodotorula sp. PL61-2. The sequence continues at coordinate 355,154 of JAPZQE010000007.1, read as the reverse complement.
GAGGAAGAAGAAGAAGGCGCAGACGCCGCCGGCGATGTAGAGGATGCGGCGACGGGCGGCGGCCTTGTCGGGCGACGACGAGGTGAGGAGTTGAGCGAGGCTGCCGCCGCTCGAGGGGGTGCGGCGGTCGGTCAGGTGGGGCTGCGGGGACGCCCTGCCGTCTGCGTCCTGCCTTCGCCGGTGCAGCATCGCGGTCGTCGTCGTCGGGAGGCGAGAGGCGCGGGGAGCTCCTGAAGCGAGAGCGTGGCTTGAGGGGGCTCGCGAAGGGCAATCAGCGCCGCGAGAGGCGAGACGCGCGCGGGACTACGGGTGCTGCAGCGCGACCAGCGAGCTCGGGGCCACAGCAAGCGCGGCGAGCGGCGAGGAACAGCGGGAGCGGGGCGATCTCGCTCTCGACGCGACGAGCCAGCCAGCCAAAGTGACGAGACACCGGCGAGCATTTCTCTCGCGCAACAAGCAGTGCAGCAGCAGCTTAGCAGTCAGATTGAGGGGAGCAGAGAGCACGCGCACTGACCGCCGAGCAAAGAGGTCCTTCCGCATCACCTCCTCTTCACCCGCGTCCCCCTCTCCGCACCTCGAAACATGCGACATCGAGAGTACAAGCGGGATCAGGCAATGCAAAGCAGCGGCGCGTTCGTACACTACACATCTGCGGGAGAGAACGCACAACCAACAAGCGACACAACAAGCGGGATGGAAACGACATGCGCACGCATGCGCATCAAGCGGCACCTCCTCCTCCTCCTCCATTCCGCGCGTAACAAGGGCCTCAGCCCTGCTTCGCGAATTCCGCGAGCTCGGCGGGGACTTGCCACCCGTGCGCTGCAGCCGCGCGGCGGAAGCCCGCGATTGCCTCGTCCATCTGTGCGTTCACACGCGGGAGGAGAGGGTCAGCGCGCGTCCGTCAAGCATGCCAGCCCTTCGAAGGGATGCGCTGCGCACCGTGTACGGGAGGTTCCAGTTCCCGTTGTCGAGGCGCGCAGGCTTGGGCTCGAGGTTGGACCTGCGAGCGGGCGAAAGAAGGAGGGCGAAGGAAATCAGGGTCAGCCTTTTGCCCCGCATCGCCCGCGCGACGAGCAAAGAGGCGACGCACATGGCCATGCGTATTTGCAGCAGGATCGCCTCAATCTGGTACACCGAGCTCCAACCGTTGGTCGTCAGCAGGTCTGCGATAGCGTGCAGCAGAGGGTCAGGCTCGAGCGATAGGAAGCGGGAGGGTTGCCTAGAACGTACCCATGCAGATGGAACCGCCGCCCGTGACGTGCCCGCCACCTCCGTGGATGAAGGGGAGGAAGCGCGGGTGGATGACGCGGAAGAACGGCGGCGAGAAGGGGAAGCTGCGGTCGATGTCTGTCAGTCTCGCCTCGGCACGACGTGGGGGAGTGAGCGGTACGCACGTGTCACCGAAGCGGATCTCCATGAGGATGCTCTTGACGCCCTTGGCGTCCATGTCCTTGCGGAGCGGGAGGCCGTCCTCGAAGCTCTCGCGCGGGATCTCGATGATCCAGGTGAACATATTGTCGTTCGAGCGTTCCTGCGCATCCGTCCACGTGAGCATCAACCTTGCCTCTAGAGAGGAAGATTAAGCGGAAGGGGGCGCACGGGGTCAAAGTAGAAGCCCGCCTTGGTCGGGCCGACCTCGTTCTGCGTCTTGAGCATGGCCTTCATCTCGCGCTGGATCATCGACAGCGCGCCGCGGTTCGGTTTCGCCGGCGGCGGGATGTGCTTGACGAGCTGCAGGCGCGCCGCGTCTGCCGGCTCGAACAGGTCGGAGACCTGCGCGAGCTCCTTCGCCTTGTCCTTGCCCTTCGCGTCGGTACTCGCGCCGGAGATGACGCCCGAGACCGCGCGTTTGAGCTTGCCGCGCAGCCCGTTGCCGCTCTTCCCGCCGCCTGGCGCGCTCGCCTGCGATGACTCGGCGACAACGACGCTCAGCTCCCTGAGGATCTCGGTGTCCGAGGCGTTGAGCTCCTCGGGCGTGTCCTGCAGGCTGTCCTCGAGCTTCTGCAGCTTGTCGCCGACATCGGGGATGAGGACTTTGGTCGACCCGATCGTGAGCGGGTGCTTCGGGTCGAGCGCAATCGTCTTGACCTTGCCCTTGCCCGACCCGCCCGCAGGAACGGCCGCATCCGCAGCGGCCTGGTCCTGGCCGGTCCAGTTCACCGACGCGTTGCGCACGACGATAAGGTAGCGGGCTTGAATCCACTCGAGACGGTCGACGACGAGGTACGGGTTCGTCGAGACAAACTCGGCCGGCGAGTTGACGATCTCGCAAATCGCCGCGAGCTTGCCGACGGCGAAGTCGGAGTTCTTCCAGACGTAGGCCGCCTGCGTCGCGTAGTGACCGAGCGACACGCTGCCATCCTTGGCGAAGTAGACCTGCGCACTCCTGTCGGGTCAGCGGGAGAAGTGGCAGTACCGTCAGAGGAAACATACACCATGCCCGTACGCCCTTCCGTTGATCGTCTCGCGGAAGTGGAGACCCTGGCGGAGGCTGCAAATCGGAGGAAACGGAGGAAAGGGACAGTCAGCGTGCGGAACATCCACGTGAGCGAGCCTCCCCCGGCTCTGGCAGGCGACACCCACTGCACAGATAGGTGTTAGCTCAAGGCAGTGTACAGCGGGTACGAGGAGGGACGCACCATGCTCGACCAGTTCTTGACGCTCGATCCATGGAAAGCGTAAAGGGTGCCGTATTTCTGAGCATTCGCATCCTTCGCCTGCGCGGCCCTGCGAACGCGTACTCCGTCAGCATGGAGATAGAGGAGGAAGGGGCGAGCGGGACGCACTTAACGCTTTCTGCAAGGAGGTGCTCCTTGGCGGGGCTGCCAACGACAAGCCTGAACTGGCGGTAGTCCTTGTTGATGCCTTGAAGGAGCTCGTCCTCGTCCTCGATGAGCTTGAGATACGACGTATTGCTCGCAACGATCCACCTGAGGAGGCGCCACGCCGAGATCGAGACGATCCCGCCGCGCATGTCGGGCAGCTTGCGCGCGCGGTTCAGGATCCGCTCGTCGTCCGTGAGGTCCTCACCCGAGAGCCAGACCCGCATCTCGTTGATGGGCGGGAGCTCGTTGATGAGCGCAGCAATGCCCGCGCACTTGCTCACGTTGTCCTTGAGCGTGTCGAAGTCGAGGAGCTCCGAGTCGGGCATGTGAGAGTCGGCAACGGGGGGCGGGTCCTCCGGGCGTGGGTTGACAACGGGGGCCGGGGCCTTCGGGACCTTCAGCTCAAGACCAACGGGGAGGAGGTCGCCCTTGAGACCGCCCTCCTTCGCAGCGACGAAGGTGAGCTGGGTTAGGAGGTCGACCGAGGGCGTGTTGGTGATGATCTCGTGCTCGAGCGATGGGCCGAGGCCGAGAGAGATGAGCTGGAAGAGGCAGAGCGGCGACTCGCACACAAAGGGTTTCTACGGGAGGCGAGCGAGAGATCGTCAGCCTGGGGTGGGGAACACCGGCGCGAACCGCCTAGTGGGCGAGGAAAGGGATCTCACGAGCGCGGTAATCGTCTGGTCGCAGCGCTTGTAGCAGTTGAGGCAGAAGCGCGGGCACATGACGAAGCGGCGGATCAGGAACGAGAAGGCGAGGAGCGGGAAGTTCTGCGCCGTCTTCACCGAGGCCATCGGGTCCTTCGGCAGCTACTCGGGCCCAGCAGTCAGACAGGGGAAAGTGACAAGAGAGAAAGACGGGCGCACCAAGCTTGCACTCGCCTCCGAGACCTCCTTCTCGGCCTTCTCGGCCGCGCGCGCCTGCTTCTTCTCGACAGACGTTTTGTCCGCCTTCCCCGCCTCGAAGCAGTGCTGCTCGGCGCCGGCCCACCCGACGCAATCGTTCGAGCGGCGTATGTACAAGATCTCGCCGAGCTTGTTGTTGAGGAGCGCGTCGAGTGGCGCCGAGAGCGAGATGGCCTCAAACTCGCCCTCTGCATGAGCGCAAAGGATCGTCAGCGGGAAGGCAAATGGAAGAGCGAGGGACACGTACTAGTGTAGGGGTTCGAGCTGTGCGCGCGGAAGGCGGAGGCGATCGCGAGCTTGCTGGGCTTGTGACACGGCGAGATGCCGACCTTGAACTTGCACTGCCCACTTGTCTGATTGTCCAGATCGACGGGGTACTTGGCGCCAAAGTTTATAAGAAGGACGAGGTAGACGACCTTGCCCGTGATAAGCTTCGAATCCCACGCCTGGAGCGCGCGGACGGGAACGCCGAGCAGATTGACCTTCTTCGCGACCGAGACGACGAGGTCGAGTTCGGAGACGCGCGTAAATCCCGGGCGGAAGCCGGCGTCGAGAAGCTGCTTGAAATCGCTGCGAAGGGAGGGAAAGCAGAATGTCAAAAAGATGTCAAGGCAGGGTCCGATGAGCGGTACGCACGTCCTCAGCGCCTTCATGAGCTCGCTGTCCCTGGACGTGCTCGCGCCCATGCCATCAAGCTCGTCGTCGTATGCGTACTCATCCTCATCCGTCTCCTGCTGATTCGCCCAGATGTTGGGCTCGCCACGGACGATGCGGTGGATGAGGAACTCGACGAGGCCGTTGAGCGAGCGGTCCGCCTGCCTTGGGAGCCTGATAGTACGAATTTTGTAAATCAGCAGGCGCGTTCTTGGGGAAGCGTGCGCGAGAGCGGAAAGCGGAAGCGCAACGCACTGCGAGATCTCGTGGAGAGCAGCCGAGACCTCGTCCGGCACCTCTCCATGCTCGGTGAAGGCGACAACCTCGTGGCCGTTCGGGTAACCGCCAAGCTCGGGGAACAAGAGCGAGACACGGAGGCCGCGCGGGAACTTGGGGTGGTCGAGGGCGAAGCGTACGGCGTCGTCGCCCTCGTCGCGCTTGAAGTCTGCTCGGCGGGATTCGAGCGGGTCAGCGGGGTGTGCTGGGCGTGCTCAAGAAGGGAGACACACTCTTGACGAGCCCCTCCGTGTCTGCGGCGTAGCGGTCCTGAACGGACTGGACGTCGAGGGCGAACTGCTTGCGGGCCGTGAGCTTGCCCTTACCTTGGGCGGTCTGCGTTCCTCCGACAGGCTCTGGCGGAGCATCTTCCGAGTCGGAGAGGACGAGCGCCTCGACGTGGTCATTGTCGTCGCCGCCCTCATCGCCCGCGAGCTGGTCCTCGTCGTCGTCGTCAAGATGCATTACCTCTGTGGGCTCGTTGTCGGGCTCATTCTCAGAGTCGGACTCGTACTCGAACGGCTGCTCGTCGTCGTCGTCCATGGCGTCGTCGTCCGATTTCGAGGCGGCTGCAGTGGCACGAGGTGGGGGAGGGGGCACGGGCGCGGCGGCAGCGGCGGCGCGGGTATTTGGGTATGCGGTAGTGACCCGGACCGTCTTCTGGCGCTTGCGTGCGGGCGCAGCTGGCATCGCTCGTACGAGAGACGGCGGGAGCGCGGAGAGGGGACGAGGGACTCCACGAGATGTCGAGTCTCTTCCTCAGGCAAGTCGCTCAACTGTGCTGCGTTGGCGGGGCTCTGCTTCTGGGCGTGCTTTCGACGCTGGGAAGCCATGGGTACCCTCCTCGACCTGCCCCCAGAGGTCCGCTTGATCCCTCCATCCGTTTGGCAACTCGCACCCGCTTAGTCCGTCGCTCGCAGCTTCTTCTCCGGGTCTTCCAGCAGCTCAGCACTGGATCGCATTACACCGCCAAGGAGCGACAGACTGACCTCGCTCGCATCGCCCCAGTGGGTCGTGCTCGCTTTCACGCGGTTCCTCCCGACTGACCCCGTAGCGGTTCCCAGGTCTGCAAGGCGTTCCATGCGGCGACCATCCCCCTCCTCTACGGCGACACCGTCACAATCCGCTCCGCCGGGCGCACCTTTCTCCTCGCGCGCACGCTCGCCGTTCGGCCGGACCTCGCGCCCCTCATCCACACCCTCGTCGCCCAGTCCAGCGTTGATGGGGGCCACGCGCCGTCAATGCTTGCCCTCCTGCGCGACACGCCCAATCTCACATCACTTACCCTCGCCGAGGTCTTTCTCGTGAAGCATGGCTCGCCCGAGATGCGCGCCGCGCTCGCCTCGAAGAACCTCACAAGCCTGGCATACGGGTTCAGCGGCGGCAACGGCGGACTCGTCTGCCTCGCGCCATTCCTACAGGCGTTTACCGCGCTCGAGCACCTCGCCCTGCGGAGCATCCCAGTCGAATGGACGACTTTCGATCGGTGGGTCGCCCCGCCCGGCGTCCCTTTCATGTTCCGCGAGGTCGGTCCAGCTCCAGCGTACGCCCTCCACAGTCTCGAGGTGCACAATGAGTGTTGCGGCAGCGCAGCCGGCGGGCCGCCTTGGCCGCTCCATGCGCTCGAGTGGACGCTCGGCGCCTCGATCGCGCTCACCTCCCTCGCGCTCGTCGATTTCCCCGCGCACTTCACCCTTTCGGACCTGTTCGACGCGCTCGGGGCGCGCCGGTGCGGCTCCTCGTTGCGCCGCCTTACGGTACGGCGCTTTCAGTACATGCCGCGTTCGCAGCTCGACTCCTTCTTGCCGGAGCGCATCAACCCAAACGCGTTAGCGGGCTGGTTCCCCGCGCTGACGCACCTCGCGCTGGAAGATGAGGGTTGCGCGCCGAACTTTGCCAGACTGGCAGAGGTCGCGTTCGCGCCACCGCCGGAACTGCGCGTGCTCGAGCTGCACGGCGGGCTGCACCGCGTGTGGGGGCTCAGGGGGATGTTCGAGTGTGGATCGGGCGCGCTGGGCAAAATTAGGCTCGTGGGGCCGTACCCAACGGATCCGAATGTGAAGGAGTTGCGGCGGGCTTGCGAAGAGAAGGGCGTCATCCTCGAGGTGGAGCGAACCTTCCAGTAGAGAGAGAAACTACTTGTATTCTTTCTCTTTCTCTCCGGAGAGCCATTCTACCGCTACGCAAGAGGTTGCTGCGTTGCTGCCTATGCGGGCGGGGCCGCTTCGCCTACTGGAACGGGATCACCGCGACGAGCGCGCCGTCCTTGGCCTCCTTGAACCGCATCCACCTGCCGAACCTCGGCTCCTTCGACGTCGCTGCAACAACGATCAGCCCCTTGTCCCTCTTCTGCGGCGCCGCCTCGTCGCCCTTTTTGCCCTTGCCCGCCGCCACGTTCACCGGCGCGACGTGCGTCTCCCTCGTTGGCCGCAGCGCCGGCGCCGTCAGCTGCAGCGAGTTGACGAAGCCAGGTGCGTCGATGCTCGCGATTTGGCTGAACGAGCGCATGCGCTCGTCAATGCGCCACAGGCGGATCTCCCCGTCCCACGACCCCGACGCGAACACGTCGCCGTAGGGGAGCGCCGCGAGCGCCGTGATCCAGCGCGGGGTGCCAATGATGCCCTCCGTCTCGGACGCGTGCTCGTTGATCCCATGCGCGAGCTGCTTGGTGAAGATCGGCTTCTTCTTCGTGATCGTCCACAGGCAGATCGAGCTGGACACGCGAGAGCGGTCAGCGGGGAGGCATAGACGAGCGGAAAGAGAGCAAAGAGCACCCGCTGTCGCCGCCACTCAGCAGCGTCGAGTCATCGATCATTGCGACGCAGTCGACACTCCCCTCGACGAACTTGACCGGACCCTTTTCTTCCTCGCGCCTCCTGGGCCGCTTGCGCTCCTCCTCCTCCACGCCCTCCTCCTCCATCGCACCATCGAGAACGTTGCGCATGCGGCTCGCACCGCCGCCGCGGAACACGAGCTGGCTCTCCTCGGCCGTCTTCCAGAATCGGACCGTCTTGTCGCGTCCGCCTGCCGTCACGGCGACTTCGGCGCGCAGCGCGTCGATCGACTGAATGCAGTCCTGGTGGCCGAAAAGCGTCTCGATATACGATAGCGTAGACAGGTCGAACAGCTTGACGGTGCGGTCGAACGAGGACGAGTACAGCTCGTTGGTCCCGAGGCGGAACGCGATCGACTGCGGGCGTAAAGGCGTCAGTCTAAGCGCTCAACGCGAGGAGAGGAGAGCAGAAACGCACGCCGACGACGTCCTTGTGCCCGCCCAACCCCCTCATCCACTTCCCACCATCGCCCGCAACGTCCCAGCACCCGATGACCTTGTCCCTTCCCGCGCTCGCGAGGATCCGCCCGTCGTGGCTGATCGCCAAGTCGAGAATCTCGTCCGTGTGACCCTCGGGCGCGACCTCCTTTCCCTTGCCCTTCTCCGCCGCGTCAAAGCGCTTATGTTTCTCCGCATTGCGCTTCTGCGATTCGGAAAGCGCCTTCTTGAGATACGCCGCGCGGGTGATGCGCGGCTGGTCGGCGGCAGAGGCGGAGGAGGGAGTGGAGGAGACGGCGCTAATATCATACTTCAGAATCGCGCCGTCCTTGGACGAGGTGTAGAGCCAGTGCCCATCGTGCGAGGCAACGGCGGCGGTGACGGCGCCACGGTGGCCCTTGGCAGGGGTGCGGAAGATGGAGGAAGAGGGGATTGGGAGCTGAAGCTGGAAGATGAAAGCGAGGTGAGCGGGAGCAGCGAGACAAGGGAGGGTACGGAGACGTACGGTGGAGGCGACGTTCAGATGAAGCTTGCCGGTGTGCTCGAGCTGGGAGCGAAAAGGAGTGAAGTGAGCGAGGCAGCCCTGCGACGGCGAAAGCGAGGGAGCGGAGATGTACCACATCCTGCTGGAGCCGTTCGGCGATAATGTCGCGGTCGAGATCTGCAGCATCGAAGCCGTGGTCCTCTGCGGATCGTATGGAGATGTCAGTACGATGTACCAGACAAGGCAGAAGCAGCACAGAAAGCGGACGCACCCTCCTTGTCCTTCTCGAGGCTCGAGAGGTACATCTGCGAGAGCCGGAGACGCTTCTGCGCAGGCGTCTCGAGGTCGTCCTCCTCCTCCGTGCCATCGTCCTCTGCACCGTCCGCGTCCTCGCTGCCCACCTCGTCCGAATCAAACCCCGTGTCGGCGACATCGAGCTCCTCGTCGTCGTCGTCCCGTCGCCGCGCCTTGCCCTTGCTCTGCGCGTCCCTGCCGCCGCCGCGCCCGCCGCGTGCTCCTGCGCTGGCGTCACGTCCGCGCTCCTTGCCCCCACCGCCACGCGGGAGGGCCGCGCCGCGCGCAGAGGTGCCGTGCCGACTCGCGCGGGCGGAGGAGGGCGCAGTGGCACCGTCGCCGCCTTCGGTGCGCTTGCGCTTGCTGAACGGCCGAGGTTTGCTGAAGAAGGCGTCGCTCATGCTTGGGCTAGCTCAGAGCAGCGGAGGACCGACTTGGCGGCGAGAGCGGGTCGAGGGACGCTCGAGCTCGAACAGGCGACGGCGGCGGCTCGGCCTCGTTCGAAACACTCCGTGGAGTCCGCGTGTGCTGGTTCAGCGACCGCGAAGGAGCCCTCTCGGAGCACAGCAGGACGCGCGAAGAAGAGGACCGGAAACAACACTGCACTTGACATTCTATGTCTCGCTCATCCACTCGCGCTGTATGCGTACATCCCGGACTTTCTCACGGCGCAACCTTCGAAACGTCAGCGTAGACATCGAACCTGCGCTGGACCGTGACGGGAATGCCAGCGCGCGCCTTGTCGATCGTCTCAGGGTCTGCGGAGATGCGACGGATGGTTGGGTAGGTCAGCGGCGTGGTCAAGCTGCTGAGCGTCATCGCGCAAAGCTGCGGTGCAGGCGGTCCTCTCGACCATTGATAGCATGAACTGAAAGGGGAGAGCAGGAAAAGGAAAAGACAGCGCACCGATGTCGACGAAGAGGATGCCCTCCTTCTCGTCGAGCTGGTCAACGCATTTGCCCCTGCACGAATCCAATAGTCAATCTTCCCCTTCTCCAGCAGGGAAAAAAAGATGAGAGACGACGCACATTGGGTCGAACATTCCCGAGTGCCCCCAAGCCTTGTACCCGTCGCCCTCCGTAGCCCGTGCGGGCGAGCACATCGTGACGTAGATCTGGTTGTCAACCGCACGCGCGCGCTGCACAAGGTCCCAGTGCAGCGGCCCCGTGGTCATGTTAAAGGCGGCAGGGTAGATCATCGCGATGCAACCTGCGGGAGGGGGGATGAGCGAGAGGTGAGCGAGGGGAGCGAGTGTGCGCACCTTTCCGCGCGGCAATCATGGCGAGCTCAGGAAAGCGGATATCGTAGCAGATGCCGACGCCCACCTTGCCGAAGTCTGCAGGAGTTGTGGGTTAGTAGGCGCGTTCAAGGCTACAGACGCAGGCAGGCGAGCAAGAGGTTGTCCCTCGCGCTTCGTCCGCACCCACCCCCTAGACCGCCTAGCGAGAAGGCCCCACGCACCCGTCTCCACGATCGTCTGCCAGTCGCCACCAGTGAGCGTCTCGCTCTCCTTGAATGTGATGCCGCCAGGGATGTCGATGTCGAAGAGGTGGACCTTGCGGTGCACAGCAACGAGCTGCGTGCCGCTGCGGATTAGCCCATCGCTACAAGCATATAGTGTGACCACGAATTTTCTCACCTTGCCGTCAGGGGAGAAGATGGGCGACGAGTTATACACCTTGTCGTCCGCCGAGAGTTCCGGGATCGAGCCTGCACACGTCCCGCCGTCAGCGCCGCCGCCTACACGCGCGAGAAAGCCCGTTCGCACCGCCGATGAGCCAGATGCTATGCTCCTTCGCCGCTTCGCTGAGCAGCCGCACGCTCTCGCTCTCCGACTTGGCAACGTCGAACGACTCCCTCCCCTCCGGCGTCCACCCGATCCGCTCAGCGTACTTGCGGAACACGCCCGTCGCGTACGGCGAGTTGAAGATCTCCTGCGAGGCGCGACATCAGAGGCAAGCGCCTCATCAGCTGGGGGTGGGGGGGCCCTCGAGGCGGAGGGGGAGGGACGCACAGGGAGCACGACGAGATCCGGCTTTTTGCCATCCTTTCCACCGCGCACAGCTTCCGCAATCTTTGCCTTTGCGTGCGCGAGATTCGCCTGCTTGTCGGTCCCGTCGCCGGGAGCCGCGAGTTGGAGGAGCGCGAGGCGCGCAGGCTTGGCCTGGACGGGCGCGGCAGAGACAGACATCGTGCGTGCAGGGAGTGCGAAGCGGGAAGGGGCAGGAACGGAGCGCAGCGGGGTGAGCAGCCGTGAGAGCATGTGCGAGAGCCTCGGGTGGGCCGCCGGGATGGATGCGAGTTGTCCGCTTCGAACGCTCCCTCACAAGCTTGCACGCAGGCAGTGACGACTGAAAACGCAAGGCGATAAATCACTTTCAGCGCGAGGGCGAGGAATACAACGAATATCGACGGTCATGCAGGAGGCGGTGTGTGATGGTAGGCAAAAGGACGACAAGACGAGGGATTATATCTTGAGACACACGAGGTAAAGAATGGCGAATAGAGAGAGAAGAGAGGGGAGTAAGCCTCACCGCGCCCGACGACGCAGCGCCGGGCGAACCCGTAGAAACACAGCACGACCGCGAGCCACAACCTCCAATCGGTCAGGTGCTTCTCCGAGGTGCAGTGGCCTTGCGCGCTGGCGGCGGAACCTCCCAGTGGTGCGCGTGGTGGCCAGGCGCGACCGCCGTGCGGATCAGGCCGACAATCCAGTCGGGTGAATATTCGGGCACGCCGGCGGGAAGATCGCTTCCGCCTGCGCCCGTCCCGGGCCGCGTGGGTATCGCGCCGCTCCCCGCAGCAACGATGTCGCTGTCGTCGTCATCGTCTGCCGCCGAACTCGTCGAGTATGTCGAGCCTCGCTGGCCCGACGGCCCGGTTGTCCGCTGCGCGAGCGGGTGCGCGTTCGACGGGCCGGACGAGAACGGCGCGGCGGTCGACGTCGCAAACATCGGATGGTCGCCATAGTCGGTGCTCCAATCGGCGATGCTGCCCTTGCGGCCGCCGCCGCCGCTTCCTTCGCTCCGGCTGCTCCCGCCGAACCGCGCCGCCTCGACCGCCGAGCCGCCTGTCTGCGGTCGCGGCCCCATCGACGCCGAGCCCGATGCGCGCGTGACACACTCCGCCTGCACCTGATACAGCGGAAAGGGGAGCCAGTTGAGTCGGGGGCCGGGGAGGGTGACGGACGAGGGGATGACCGCCTTGAGGCAGACCAGGTACGAGTCCTTGAGAAGTCCCTCCGAGCCGTACGTCGGTCCATGGCGCGCCGTGAGGGGGATGACGGTCGGCGCGATGTGCAGGCGCGAGAGGAGGAAGTCGAGCGTGTCGGGGGTGAGGACGCGCTCGAGGTACGGACGGAGGGTCTTGACGATGAGCGTGCGCAGCTCGGATGCGGTGTCAACAACGTGCGATGTGTTGCTCGTGTTGATGAGGTCGAGCAGCGTCTGCCCGCTAAGCTGCTCGAGCGCGTCGACAACGCTGTCGAGCGTCGTGACGGGAAGCGACGACGCGGCGTACCGCGCGCGGTCTTGCTTCGGGTCGACCAGCGACGCAAGGTCAGTCATAGGCAGCGAGTGGTGCTGGCGGTCGTCGACGATGACATGCAGGCCCTCGCCCGGGAGCGCCTGCAGCATCAGCAAGCCGCCGTACAGCCGCCCGCGGTCAAGGCGTTTCGAAACGCCGAAGCGCGTGAAGCGGTACACGTTGCGGAAGTACTCGAACACGCGGTCGTTCGGGACGGCGTACGCGTTGGACGTGACGCGCGCGACAGCATTCGGCTCGGCGAAGACGTAGCCGCGCGCGACGAGGGCCTCGCGCTCGGCGTTGTTCTTGAGCCGCCGCGCGAGGACCAGCATCTGGCCCTGCGTGACGGTGAACTTGTCGCCCGACGACTTGCTCGAGACCTGGAAGTGGCCGCTGCGAGAAGTAGGAGGGTTAGCGGAGTCTGTGGTTGTGGTTGATTTGAAGGCAAAGAAGGCGCACATCTTGAGAATGCTGTCGTAGAGCACGCCGAGTGCCTTGAGGTTCGGCCCGCCCGTCAGCTCGCTCGAGATCTCCTCGCCCGCCATCTCGAAGCTCATGACGCTACGGCGGAGCAGCTCCGCCTCCGTGCCGGTCATCTCGTCGTCCACCTCGCTAAGGCGGCTCGTCGCGCCGACATCGTCGCCTTCGCCCGAACGGCTCGCCGAGCCCGTCCCGCCGCCAAACGCCGAGCTCGTCTCCTCGCCGAGCGTTCCGGGTACTGCGATCCCAGGCGCCTTCTTCGTGCGCCAGTTCCACGACATTTTAAGGAACGCGACGAAAGCCGGGTCGGAGCGCTGCAGCTTCAGCTTGCTCGCGTCGAGGCGAAGGCGGTTGCCCGAGCTGAGCACCTGCCAGATGCTGAACTTCTCCGGTTCGTTCGAACGGTTCGGGTAGATCTTAGCCGAGGGCAGGAGGCCCGAGTCGGGGTGGACGAGGAGGAGACCCTGCTGGTCGAAGATGGCGGTCGAGAGGATGATGCGGTGACGTGCCATTTTCTGGTGAAGGGCGCGCTGCTGGCCGAGGTAGGCGAAAATGAGGAGAAGGATGCAGCAAACAGGCGCGACGACGCAAATGATGGCGACTGCGGACGAAGCGAGGTCAGTCCCGCCTTCTCGAAACGCGGCAGTCCCGCTACCTAGACGTGCTCGCGAAGGTACGCACTGATGACGGCCTTGGTACCGCTGTCGGAGCCGGTCTTGAGGTCCTCGCCGCGGACTGCCCAATAGTGCGTGCCGAGGAGGGCGACAAAGTGCATGAGCGTGACGCCGACGGCGAGGATGCCAGCCACGATGATACGCTTGTACCATGAGTGCTGGAGCTTGGGGCGGAAGATAACAAAGAGGATGTAGAGGCCGACGGTGACGCAGAACATGGCGATGATCACCGAGAGGAAAACGGTGTACCAGTTGTTGGTTACGCGCGGCACCGAGTTGATGGAGACCTGACCGATGTAGTCTGCACGCGAGAACGGCTGTGAGTTCCATAACAGCGGGAATACCTGCAGGAGAAATAGACGCACGCATAGCGGCGATGCCGCCGCCGCAAACGATGCCGGCGAGGAGGATCTTGGTGACACCCCACAGCGAGACCTTGGCCGCACCGACGCCAAAATCGCCACCATCGCTTGACTCGTCGTCTTCGTCCTTTTGTTCATCGTCGCGACGGTGCGGACGTTTCTCGTCCGCAAAGGACGAGTTCGGCTTTTCCGCGTCGCGCTTCGGAAGCGTTACGCTGAAAGCCGAAGGCGCGAGCGAGAGCTTGCGCCCCGTTGGGAGGTGGAAGCGCGCCTGCTGCTGCGACGGGTCGAGCGAGCTGTCGACCTTGAGGTCGGGGTCGAACGCCGCACCCGTCGTCATGTTCGGGCTCTTGCGGTCGGAGCCGTCGGGAAGGGCGAGCTCATCGTCCTCCTCAGGCGCAGCAATAGCGCTCTTCTCGCTCGAGGCGGACGACCCGCGCTCCTCGTCGGTGAGACGGGAGCGCCATCGAGGGGCGCTGAACCGCAGACCGATGAAAGAGAAGGCGATGATCATCGAAATGCACGAGACGATGAGGGAGAGAATGGTGAAGCCGGCATTGTAGCTGAGAGGTGCGCCTGTGCCCTCCCAGGGTGGTGGTAGGCGGAGGGTAACGGCCTGGTTACCGACCTGCACGACGGGGAGAGGCGAGTTCAGTTTCTGCTCCGACCCTCGCCAACGAAAGCCAAAGGGTGAGCGTACAAAGTGCATGCCGAACGTCGCGGTCGATCCAAAGGCAATGCCCGCGCCGAAGAGGAGCATGACGTTCCAGAGGCCAGTGCTACCCGTACGCTTGAGCAGCATCTCGAGCGTCGTCCACGCGCCGACGAAAGAGACGAGGTACGAGAGGAAGATGTAGACGCCATTGTAGTGCGCCGACAGCTCGATGTACTCGGCCATCTTGCGCCAGAAGGGAGGGGAGGGCGGACGGAGAGACGAGACGAGGAGGATGAGGTGGAGTTGATCCGGGTTGAGCGCTGCGCCGCTCGCGTCGAGTGTTCGCAGGCGGGCTGCTCGAGCCTACACGGCGAGTGCTGCTGCGCCTGGTTTGAGGGTGGCGCGCGGAACGATCCTCGACGACGAGGACGAGGGCGGAGGACCGGGGAGAGCGGCGCGCTGCAGCGGGTGGGACAGGCGGACTGAGCGGGCTGCGAGCGTGGTGCAGCGCGCGAGAGTGCGTGCCCGTGCGTCTGCAGGCGTCGGCAGAGGAGCGATGGCGGCGGGAGACGAGCTCTGCCCTCGCGACCTCCTGCTCGCAGAGGCTCAGGCGGGCTGAGGGCGAGGCGCCGCCTGCGCGAGGAAGGAGCGGATCGAACCCAGGCACGCCCCGCGCGTGCACTCTCTGCTCCATTTCCCCAGGTCCTGCCATCTTCGGAAGGCCAATTCGAGGTCTCG
The DNA here is from genome assembly GCA_028828645.1 of Rhodotorula sp. PL61-2. NCBI lineage: Eukaryota > Fungi > Basidiomycota > Microbotryomycetes > Sporidiobolales > Sporidiobolaceae > Rhodotorula > Rhodotorula sp. PL61-2. The sequence continues at coordinate 340,008 of JAPZQE010000007.1, read as the reverse complement.
CCCTCCGCCTCGCGACAACGCTCGTCTTCCTCCCGGGTCTCCCCTAGCTCCCGCCTTCTCGCAACGTGCAGGAAGCCCACCCAGGCTCCTCATGTCACAGTGCGGCTCTGTTCGGCGTCTCGCGCCGTGAAGAGGGCCAGCTGCTACCGTCCCGCTTTCACGCTACGTCCGCCAGGCCGACAGAACGGCGTCGCTGCGACACATGAGTCTCCCAGAACATCGCCCTGCCCGCACTCTCAGCTGTCTGACGCAAGCGACGCCTCACTAGAGCCTCGCTTGTCCGTGACCCGCGTCGGAAGCTTGCAACGCATTCCCTCGGGACGCTGATCTCCTTCTGAACGCGCCGTTGGCGTGCGCATGAAGATGGTCAACAAGCCTCCCACCTCGCGAGGCGGCGTCTTGCCTCTGCATGGCTTTGGGCAGCCGAGCGGGTCTTGCACATGTGGTGGGCCTGCAGCCAGGAGGAGATGCCATGCTCCGGAGCGAGCCCGCGTCGTCGACAACCATCGACAGTTCAACCTTGTCCGAACCGAAATGTTATGGCTTCATAACCACTCATTCTGCCTGGCCGTAGTCTCCCGCAGGGCCAGCCGTACCGCCGTCGAGAGGTGGCTGGTCGCTGTCTTTCCCTTCTCGCCCGCGAAGAACGCCACTAGCGTGGTAGCGGGCGCGCCAGTATAATGAACGGCTGCGCTATCGCCACGACCTGGCCGACCACGCGTACTGTCGAAGCCGACCCGTCACAACGGTTCGCCTGCCTCGGACGCAGGGACGACGATCTTTCCACCTTCCCGCTCATCCCGGCTAACGTGCGGCTCCTCCTATGTTACGGTGACTGGACTTGAGCCCAGCTATCGAGCATAGCACGACGGACGCACCATGAATGAGCTTCCCCGCCTCACCCCGATGGTTTTCACGTGCATCTCGAGCACTTGCGCCGCCTCTCTCGTTCTCGCATTACATTGGCCCTCACTGCACGCCTGAAACGCACGTGAGTCCCACTACGCGCTCCATCCTTCCGTCCTGACGCCTTCGCCTGCCCCTAGCACGCGCTTCTCTCCCCCTCCTCCTCCTTCTCCTCCTTCTCCTCGTTCTCCATCTCCGCGATCGGAGCTTCAAACATTAAAACATGAGTACACGAACTCCTGTATGAGGTTATCGGAGAGGGCTCGGATCCGTTGCGTGCGTCCTGTTGCTCCTCGGACCTTCCCCAGCCTCCTGTCCTCATGTCGGCGTTCTCCTTTCTGCGGCCTCTGCTTCCTTCCACTCCGTTTCGTACTTCGCGTAACCACAGGCGTGCTCTGTAAGCGCGCCCCTTACGACTGCGGACGACGGGTAATCTCGCCGACTCGCGCTGTCGCCGCTTCGCGCCTTTGCCACGCTCAGACCGCCTCGCTTCTCTCGCAACACCAGCCGATCACCACCGCCGCACATCGCCGGACGACCAAATGGCCGAGTCCATCACTGCAATGGTGGAGCGGATCCTGCGGGACGTGCCAGAAGGCGCCAACCCGTGGAATCTGATCCGCGCTGCCTTCACGGCCCAAGTCCGCCCCACGCTCGAACATTCCTTCAAAGCCCAGCTCTACACGTGCTCCGCCCTCATTGCAGCGTGCGCCTTTCCCTTCCTTCCCTCGTTCTCCCTGATCATCAACGTTATCCCGCCTTCTCTTCTCGCGATTTCCCCTGTTCTCGTATCGACGCTGAACTCCGCCGTGAGCGCAGCACGACGGTCGTCCTGATCCTCTGCATGATCGCGAAGTGGCGGCAGGGAACGTACTGGCTGTTGCGAACGCATCGCGGGACGGGCGGTACCTACCTGGTCCCGCATTACGCGTCCGCTTGGACGACAACGGTTATTGTCTTCTTCGGAATCCTTCAGGGATACATTTGGCAGACTGTGCGATACACCTCGGGCGACTGGGTGCCGAATTCTGACCTTTGGTGCGTCTTCTCGCCCCGTCGCGCTTTCTGCCCTCTCCCGTCATCCCGGACCTCCCTTCGTCTCCCTACGCCTTCTGATTGCCTGCAGCTTTTTGTATCCACCTAAACCACATACTGACGCAGCAATGCTACGCAGGCGCATGTGCGTGTGGTTCCCCGGCTGGCTCGCTTTCTGGTTCGCTGCCTGGTCGCTACGCGTCTCCCGTGCGCTCTTCATCCTATCCCACTCTTCACAAGCTCTTTTCTTTGAACTCGTTGCAGACGCTTACCTGTATCCCATCTCTCGCGCCCCTTCCGCCCGCAGACGTCCTCCACCTCGATTCGTCCGGCCGCCCGTCGCGGGCCTTTTACTCTCAAGCCTGGTTCATCAACAGTGGCGCCGTCATTGTTCCCTGTCTTTCTGCCGTGGCCGTAGCCGTGCTCGCTTGGCAGGCGCACAAGCGCTTCACGGACGCGATGGACCGGTTCGCGTTCATCGACACAGCGCTCGCTGCTGCAGAGTCGGCTTAGTGCGCCTGACGTCTTCTCTGTGCCTGAGAAATACACTGACGAGCTTGTCCCGCCAGTACTGGCACGTTCAATGCTTCGCTCTTCCAGAGCGGATACGGGCTCTCCCTCGCTGTCGGCTTCACCAGCTCGCTCTCCTCGTTTGGCAAGTACGTTCCACCTTTCCTCGCCTTTGTTCTAGGAGATGCTGATACTTGCTTATGACGTACAGCTACTTCCGCTGGGGTGCGCAGTCTCGCTTCTCTCCGTTCTTCCCCTTCCCCAACTCTCTCCCCCTTCCCTCGTCTCATCTCATCTCATCGCTCTCCCGCTCCCTTTCCAAATTCTCGCACTCGTACAGAAGCTGATAACCTACTGGTCTCGCAGTGTTCTGGGTGAGGCGCAGCCTGCCCCATACTACACTTCTCCCCGTTGTCCTCTCGTAAGATGGCCTCCCGCTGATCAGCTTCTTCCCCCTACAGGCTTACTTTATTATGACCGTTTTGCTCGAAGCCCTCCTGATTGTCACCGCCGTCTTCCACCTCCGCGAATTGCGAAACACGATGCACGACCTGCGCGGCAAAGCGCACCAGTCGGACGAGGCACGCGCGCAGGAGGAAATGATCGAGAAGGGCTACAAGGGCCTGCTGCACGTCACTTACTCAATCGTCGCGTGCTGCACGTACACTCTGCCTTGTCTCTCGCTCGTACCCAGATCGGCTGGGTCCGCTGACCTTATCATTCCGCGCAGCGCGGTCAACGTCCTCTTCGCCTACGTCGCAATCGCGGGCCGCAAGGTCATCTACGAGAAGAACTACTCGGAGGTGGCGTCGCTACTGCCACTTTGGCTCTTCTCCCTCCTCGGATTTCCCCTCTCGCTCCTTTTCCTCCGCCGCATCCTCAACAATGCCCCAACTCGTGCACCCTCGATGCAGGCCGACCAGGAGGCAGGCTCGTTCACCGCCGTCCCCGTCGGTGGGCTTGACAGCCAGTCGAACCCGTCCACCGTCGCGGACAAGAAGGCAGCGACTCCCGTCGAGGAGTTCGCCATGACCTCCCTCGGATCGCTCGCGTCGCAGCGCGTCCCAAAGAGTGAGGAGTACGGTTCGCTTCGGCAGGACTCGCCGACGCTGAGCGCCGGCAGCGGCGCTCACCTCGTCTCAGCGCAGGGGGTCGAGCAGCCGTTCTACTCGAGCTACGAGACGCGCGCGCCCACTAGTGCTGAGGAGGGTACGCAGGCTGCGCAGGGGACGGGGAAGTGGGGGTCGAAGAGACGCCTCGGCGGGTGGAATTGAGGAGTTGCGAATATGTGCCTGGAGAAGGCCTTGGGGAGCCTGACGAAGGTGGAGGAGGGGGGGGGGGGGGGGTCTCCGTAGATTTCGCTCGTTGTCGCGCATTCGCTCGTTCTGCTCTGGATAGTCTCGCTGGACTTGCCCTTGCTGAACGAACGCCAGGGTGACCTCGGCACGAGTCTCATCAGCAGCTCGAGGCGGGATCCGCTCGTGCTCCTCGACAACAGCCACGCGTATCGCGAACCTTGCTGTACCTGCTTGAGTACGATGTTTTCACATACAGCAGACCTGGTCAACATGCCGGCGCCCTTCGACACCTTGCCCGACGAACTCCTCCTCCTCATCTTCCAGCATGCCTTCCCCCCGGTCAACATCCCTGCGCAGCGCGCGCGTCGCGATCCGGAGGACCTTAGCGCCGAAGTTGGGCGGTGCGCTGGTCTCGCCAGCCTGGGCGCCGTCTCGAAGCGATGGTGTGCCTCAGCGGACGCGGTCGCCGACCTCTTCCTCCGCTTCGACGTGGTGCCGGTGCAGGTCCGTCGACGTAGCAGCGTCGTCAGCAAGGTCATCATCGACGTCAGGTGTCCGCAACCGCCGGATGTCGCTTTGCCGGACTGGCTACCTCCTCTGGTCGCGACAGGCTCAGCAACGCTCGTCATCAACACCGCATTTGCAGGTTTCTTTCCTGCTCAAAGCCCTGCTTGGGAGATACTCAATCGGTCCAGGTTCGAGGAAATCGTCCTGCTCGCTGCCGACGACCTGGACCTTAGCGAGGCGATCCTGTACTGGTGCGTGCACTTGCGCTTACCTTGTCATTCGTTCGCCATGTTGACAAGCAAACCATGTAACAGCATGCCCGAATCTTTTAAGACTGTGAACCGGGTTCGCTTGAGTGCTCACGGCTCGGCCCGGTTCCTTCCGGAGTGCCGTCCGTCGCTCAAGACGATTCAGGTCAAGCCGTCCATGGCAATCCTGCCTAGCCTCTCTCGCCAATCGCAGCTTCGGTCTTTGCACATCGTCGGACACCACTGGGGCAGCTTTCCGCTAGCTCTCCCTCACGCCGGGTGCTCGAGCTTTGCAGCCCAGCTCGAGAACCTAACGTGGGATTTTGATGACGCCGAGGCCTTCGCCGCCGTCTTCCTTTGCACGCGCCAACTGCAACGGCTCGACGTCGGCCGCCACACCCTCAATGACACCCTCTTCACGCACATTTCCTCCCTCCTTGACCTCACATCCCTCCGCCTCGTTCGGCACGCCGACACACCCGCGCATGCGCACGACTCGCGCTACTGGACGTTCGACGCGCTCGCAGCGCAAATCGCGCGCCTCCTCTCGCGGCGGGAGCGGACGGCGTCGCGGCTCCGTATCGAGGTGGTTGTGGAGGGAAGTCTGAGGAAGTACGACGTCGCGCAGCGGAGCGCGAAGGAGGCGTTCCAGACAGCGATGTGCAATTTTGCGGCTTCGCGAACGGCGGGAGTAGAGGTCCTGCTCTTCTTCCACCCTCAGCCGTACCGAGCTTTCCCTCGCCTCGACGGGTTGTAGCGGATGAAGGGGTTAACAGGGACCGCGGCTGTCCCCAGCGGCGTGCTCAAACAAGAATTGCCAAAAACGATGAGAGAAGGCCGTGGTCAAGAACGAAGTGCGGGAAGCAGATCGAGCGGACGCAAGAGGATCCTTAGGCGGACGAATCCCTTGTCCTCCCCTCTCGACAGTCTAGAAGCAGGACGGATCTCGAGGTGACACATGGATTTGCAAGCGAGTGTACGGTAGTTTTCCAAGGGAGAATGACTGGGACAAGTGGAAGAACAGCAGGAGAGAAGGAAGAACGACGGGGGAATGGGGCAACGACGTCTCTGGAACACTACCGGATGACTCTAAGGCTTGACCACGACGTACTTAGGCTTGTTCTTACGCGGGCCCGTGCGCGCAGGACCGCCCTCGACCGGCGTCGCTCCGCCCGAGCGAGGGGGGAAGCCCGTTGCGGATGGCGGGCGCGTCGGCATGCCAGCCGACGAGGACGGGCGCGAGTCGCCGCGAAGGTCCGCACTCGTCGCCGAACGACTGAGAGGCGGCGGGCCTGTCGTCGCCGAGCGCGGCGGCATGGGTGGGACGGGCGGCGCATCAGCACCGAAGCGGGGCGAGCCGTTACGCATCGTCTTGCTCGGCGAGGCAGTCGCAGCGCGCGGTGGCGGAACAATCGCAGGGGGCACCTCGATCTTGTCGCCCTTGTTGATCCACCGCTTGAGCTTCTCATCGTAGTAGAGGCTCTTCTGCTCGCCGAGGTTGGCCCGGATCGGGCCAGGCCCGTTCGCCGGGCTAGCCTCGCGTTTGAACCACCCGCCGAGCCAGCTCTTCGACGGCTTGATGGCTGCGGGCGTAGAAGAGTCAGCCGAACTCCCGGTTTAAAAAGAGAAGTGGAGACGCACTCGGCTTCTCGTCTTCGCCTGACGAAGGCTTGAGCTCCCTGGACGATGCCGCCGACGGTCCTTCCGCGCTGAGATCGGACGGCTCCTCGCGCGTGGGCGTGATACCGCCCTCCTCGGCTTCCAACTCCTCGTCGAGCGTGTCGAACGCAGGCTTCTTCGACTTGGTGTTCGCGATGCCGAGGTCGGCGAGCTCCTCGGCGGTCGTCATACGACGGTGTGTCTGCTGCGCACGGGCAGCGGCCGGCGCGGGCGAGACAGATGGCGTAAGGTGCGCCATCGGCGAGATGAAGCCGGACTCGTCCTCATGCAGCTGCTCGTCGACAGCGGCGAACTGCGGGCGACGCGCCGAGCTCGGCGCCTCGCGCTCCTGCCGCGGCGAAGACGTAAAGCCTTCCGCGATGCGAGGACCGTCGGGCGTCTCGCCGTTCGACCCGGCGCGTTTAAGCGTCGGCGGCGTGTACGACTGCCAGGGCGGTGGCGCCGTCGGGTTGTAGTCGTACCCGGCAAACGCGCCGAGTGAGGAGGAGCGAGCGTGGTGTGTCTTGAACGGCGCGCGCTTGACGGGCGGGGGGCCAGGCGACTGGTGTTGCTGAAGAGGTGGGGCGGCAAGCGGGGAAGTCGGGCGCTGAGCAGAGAGAGGGCGCGTCGGCGGGACAGCGTGGAGGAGATTGGCGGTCGCAAGGTCCGTCGAGGACTGCGCGCGGGAAAGCGTGCCAGAGGTCGAGCCGGGAGAGATTGAGCTGAAGTGGGAAAAGGCGCCGACGGCCTGGCCGTTCGTTGCCTTCTGCACCTCAGCCTTGGCGGCGAGCTGCTGCGCCGTTGGCTCGTCGTCACCTGCGACGAACTTGTTGAAGCCGCCTTCGAATGTCGACCAGAGTGAGTTGACCGTTGGGCGCGGCACCTTGCGGGTGATCCACGAGCCGCCGTCCTTCGCGCCAGGCGAGGCACCGAGCCGCTCCGAAAGAGCCTTGATCTGTGCGACGAGGCGAGGGTGGTAGAACGGGGAAGGCTTGGTCGCGAGCTTGAGCGTGTTGACGATGGCCTCGGTGTACCTGCGGGAGGAAGCTTGTCAGTCTCGTCAGGCGAGGGCAAGGAAAGCGGGCTGACGTACTTATGCGCCTGCGCGGTCTGGCCGGCGTCGGCGAGAGCCGCGGCGTGGTAGAGACGGAAAGCCTGAAGGTGCGGGAAGCCGACGAATGGCTCATGTCCCTTGGTGGTCGGGACGAGCGAGAGCGCGAACTCGACGAGCTCGGTGAGCTGGATGCTTTCGAGGTCGATGCCGTGGTCGGATGCGGTCGGCTTCGAGCCAATGAGCGTGATGCGCGAGCCCGGCAGGCCGAGACCCAGCGCGAGCGACGTCTGCGGCGAGAGCAGGTAACTACGGGCGCTCGCGATCATCAGCTTGAGCGCCAGAGGAAAGAGGAAGTGGTTGGAGACGTACCAGATGTGCGCAGCGTCTGTCCAGCCGTTCGCGTTGAGCGCGTCACCGAGCGCCGTAAGCGCACCCGAGTCGCCCGCCGTGCGATTCGCGACGATCATGCCGACCGTGTCCTGCCACTTCTCGAGCGTGTGCTCGGGAAGTTGAGCAGACTCGCTCGGAACGCGCGAAAGTGGCGCCGAGGACGGGCCGTTCCCGATGGACACGGGAGGAAGGAGGCCAGGCGTAGCGGGGCCAAGGGCGCGGGGCGGGATGAACTGGTGGACTGCGGCGCAAGCGTTGCCGTGAGACTCGCTCTCTGTGAGCTGCGGAGGGGAAGGACGCACTCGACTCGGCACCGAGGCCGGCGAACATGCCGTATGCAACGCGAAGAGCCTCGCGGCCTTGCGCACCGGGCCCAGCGTTCTCAGGCGTGAGCTCCGAGCGGAGGAATTCGTTCGTCACGTCCTTCCAGCAGTCGGTGTCGACGCAACTCGCGATGATGAACGCGTGCGCCCACATCTTGTTGTCGAGCGCATAAGCGACCGCTTCGCGCCGCTCGCCTCGCAGGAGGAATTTGGTCATGTCATCGAGGTTGCTCGCGCTGACACCGTAGCTGACGAAGGGCGCGGACGAACCCGACGGCGCCTGCGAGGCGGCCGCAGCGAGCTGATGGGCGGTCGGAAGCGCGCCGCTCTCATCTGCCTCGGTAGGGGCGAAGAGCGCGCGCACAGCGTCGTCGACGGCGGGACTGCAGGAGCGGGAGGTTAGCGAAGGAAGAGCGGAGAGACGGAGATGACGCACGAGCCGACGAGTTTGCCCTCGTTCTCGATCATGACCCGCACGAGCTTGACAAGCAGCAGCCGCGTTTCCACCGTCCGCCTCTTCTCGCCCGTTTCGATACTGCTGCCGAAGCCCGGCGGCGCCGTGCCGCGCGCGTACTGTACCTCCTGCTCAAGCTCAGCGATGCGCTGCCCGAGCCAGGCGACTGCCTCTTTGCGCTTCTTGCCGGCGTTGGCCTTGCCGCCGTCGAGGAAGATCGGGCCAGGGAAGGTGGGCGCTCCGTCTGACGTCGCGGGCGCAACACCGTCCGCAAGCTTGCGAATGTGCACCGTCGTCGGGGACGACTGCTGCGCCTGCGACGGCGCGGCGACACCGTACGGGTTCGCGCTGTCCATGCCGTACGACGGACGACCGCCGCCGGGGAAGACGAGGACGAGCTTGCCGCCGAACCCGAACGTCGCAATCGGCGCGGTGCACCGCTCGAGGCCGAGGTCGGCGGGCGCGCCGGCCATGGCGGAGGCGGGCCGCGAGACGGGCGCGGCCTGCTGCGCCGTGTACGGATTGTACGATTGCTTCTGCTGCTGCTGGGGCGGCGGCGGCGGCGGCGGCGCGTACGGCGAGTACGAATCGATGGGCCGGCTCTGCGGCGCGTCGTACGAATTCGCACGCGCCATTGTCGTTGCCGTCGGGGGCTGGAGCGGCGCGTTCGGCTTGCGCGGCGATGCAGCGTACGTCGTTGGACCGCGCTGCGCTGCCGGCGGCGTGAAGGTTGACTCGCGCGAGGGGATGTCGCGCGGCTGATACGGGTCTCGCTGCGCGGGCGGCGCGGGCGCGTACGGGTTCTTCTGCTGATGCGACGGAGGGGCGTACGGGTCGTAGGGCTTCTGCTGCGGCTGGTGCGCCGACGAGAGGTAATCGTATGCCTGCGTATTCTCGCTGTCCGCCTGCCATTCGCCGCCGTACTGCGAGCTCGGCGTCGTCTGCCCCGTCGCGCGGTCGTCCTCGCCGTGCCCATGGTAGACGATAGAATCGTCCTCGCCCGTCTGTGTCGTCTGCTCCTCCGACGTGGAACCGCCGGGGACATACTCGTCGTGTTCATGCTCAGACGGCTCGGGCGTTTCCTCGATCCCTGCCATCGGCATTGGCGACGCGCGCCCGCTCGCGTAGCCGTAGGGGTCGACACGAGGGCGGACGTCCGGGCTCGGTGCCTCGAAGTGCAGCTGCGGGACTTGCCCGCGGTCGGGCGACATCAGCCGCTGCGACGGCTGAGGCGGGCCAGCACGAGGCGGTGCGCCCCGCTGCTGCTGCTGTTGCTGTGGGGGAGGAGCGAAGCCGCGCGAGGGTTGCTGAGGCGGAAGGCGCGCATGAGGCGAAGGCTGCTTTTGCTGGGGCGGTTGCCCGCGAGGAGGCGGACCCGCACGAGCGGATGGCGGCGCCCCACCGGCGGACTGCAGAGCCTTCGCAGGCGGCGGCGCACCGCGTTGCGGCGGCAGAGCCGAGCCCACGCGCGGGGGAGGCACGCCTCCCTGCTGCCTCGGCGGGGGAGGCGCACCGCTTGTACGAGACGGCTGCTCGCCGAGCGACATATTGCCCATCGCATCGGCAAGGTCCGACTCCTGGCGGCGTGCCGAGGGAGGGGGCGGGTGCTGGCGCTGCTCGGGGTGGTAGCCGCGGGTAGACGTGCTGAGGTCGTCCTCCTGCTTCGGGACGACAGGCTCCTCCGACTCGCTCTTCGGGTCTACAGACGGGAGAACGTCAGTTCCCCTTTGGGTCAGGAGATTGGAGCGCGCGACGCACAGAACGGGCTCGGCGCAGCCGGCGCGGCCGCCGTCGCCTGCATCCAGCTCGGCACATGTTCCTCCTCCGCGCCCTGCGCCTCCTCCCTCTGTGGCTGGACCGTCTCCTCCTCTTCCTCCTCTTTGATCTGCTGGACCGTCTCCGGCGGCTCGTACGAGCTCGTCGGCGGGCCCGTCGGCAGCGCACCGTACGGCGAGTCGCTTCCGAAGGCGGATGCGCCGCGCTGGTGCGGCGCACGCGCAACGGGCGGGCGCAGGCCCGAGCCGGAGGCAGTGGAGCTTGTGCTCGACCCGCGAGCGCGCTGCGGCGGCGGAAGGACCGCCTGCGCTGGCGGTGGCGCCGCATACGGCGACGGCGCAGGAGCAGGCGCGGCGGGCTCGACGGCAGGGACCGGCTTGCGCTGCGGCGGCGGGCGACGCTGCTCTTGCTGCTGCTGCTGCTGCGCGGGAGAGGGCTGTGCACCCGCAGGTGGAGGCGCCTCGAACTGCTCGCGCTGCTTGAGCGGCTGAGCCCGCTGAGGCGCGTTCCCGGCCGGCGGGATGTCGAATGCCGCGCCCGCCGATTGCTGCTGCTTCGGCTGCGCCTGCTGTGGAAGCGGGCGCGACCGCGGCGGCGGCGATGCGAGCGCCGCAGCAGCCTCGGCGCGAGGCGACGCCATCTGCGACGGGATTGTCTGTCGCGGCGAAGGCACGGCAGGCTCGAACTGTGTGCGTGCGGGCGTCGCGGAGATGGGCGGGGGGGCGGCGCGCTTTGGCGGAGCGGCGGCGGGAGTCGCGCGAGACGGGGGAGCGGCGGCGGCGGGAGGCTGGCGGGACGAGGCGTTGCTCGCGGCGGATGAGGTGCGCGGCGGGGGGGAGAGCGCGTCGGTGCGGATGAGAGGTGACGCTACGCTGCTTGAAGGTGCTTGGCGAGCAGGGGGAAGCTGCTGCGGCTGAGCCGCCGGCGAGACCGCCTGCTGCTGCGCTGCGTAAGGGTCGAACGCCTGCTGCTGCTGCTGCTGCTGCTGCTGCGGAGGCTGACTGTACCCGTCACCCGGCGCCGGCGCGTACGGCTCGTACGCGCCCTGCTGCAGCTGCTTCTGAGGCGCACCGCCTTGCGGAGCGTATGGGTCGTACAGCGTGGCGGACTCGGTAGGCTGCCCGAACGCGGCGAACGACGTGTACTGCTGCTGAGACGGCGGCGGCGAATAGGCGGTCCGAGCTGGAGGAGGGGACGCGGCAGAGCGACGAGACGAGGCAGGCGCGTAAGGATCGTACGTCTGCTGCTGCTGAGGAGCAGGAGTCGGCCGCTGCTGCGCGGGCGGCATCTGCTCGAACGGCTGGTACGTGTCGCGCTGCTGCTGAGGCGGGGCGTACGGGTCCTGCGCGCCGTTCGCCGCGCCGTACGGGTCCTGCTGCCCACCGGCCATCGCGCCGTACGGGTCCTCCTGCCCCTTCGAGGCACCGTACGGATCCTGCGCATTCTGCTGCGCGAACGGGTCCGCCTGCTGACCCTCCTCGGCGTACGGGTTCGAATCGGCGGCGTAGGGGTCGTGCACCTCGGCATGCGGAGTCGGCGCGCCAAAGTCCTCTTCGGCATGCGCCTGCTGCGCCTGGCCCTGCTGGCTTTGCGCGAAGGCGTCGTATCCGTCGTTGGCGTACCCGTCGTAGCCGTCGTTCGCGTACGGGTCCGATGCGTAGGGGTCGTTCGCGTATGGGTCCTCCTCCTCCTGACCCGGCGGTGCCGGCCCGTTCTGCTGAGCGTAGGGGTCACTCGCGGCGTCGTACGGGTCCACCTGGCCGTGCTGCTGCGCGACGGCGTCCTGGCCGTACCCGCCGAACTGCTCCTGCTGCTGCCCGGCGGCGTTCTGAGCGCCGTAAGCCGGGCCGGCGTCGTCGGCACTTGCTCTCTGGGCCTGGTAGCTAGGATCAGGGTCGTACGAGTTGGTGGCGGGGTTGTAAACCCAGCCCGGGTAGTGAGGGACGTCGAACTGCTCCTGCGACGGCTGATCGTACTCCTGCTCAAAGGCAGCGCCCTGCTGGTCGTAGTTGCCGTTCGCGCCCTGCTGGTCGTAACCCTGTTGCTGGCCGTAGTTGTACTGGCCGTACTGTCCCTGCTGCGCCTGGTGGGCGTAGGGATCGTAGGAGCCGCCGCCGAAGTGCGGTTCGTTCCTGCCCATCTCGGGAGAAGATGCGGGCTCCTCCTTCTCCGAGACGGTCGAGAGTTTGTGGTTGTGATCGGCGTACGGCTGTCCGCCCTGCTGCTGGTGGTGGTGGTGCTGAGGCGGGAGGTTCGAGTAGTAGGGGTCGCTCGAAGAGGACGACGGTGGGCCGTAGGGGTCGTGCTGGAGAGGGGGAGGGCCGCGCGAGTAGCCTTGGCCCTGTCCACTCATCTGCGCAATCCCAGAGAGCAGCGGTTCGCCGTCGTCAGTCTCGGGGTCGAGAGGGAGCGGCTCCACGTCGTCGCGAGCGAGGAGCGCGAGGCAAGACGCACGGAGGCGCGCGAGCTCGGCTGGCTGGTAACTTCGACGCTGCCGTCCTCTGCGCCGACCTTGCTGCAGCGAGAGCAACACAGAGCCGACGTGTCCGCTCGTCGACGTCCCTCGACCTCCGGATTCTTCTCCCTGACAGCTTGACGGGCTTTAGCATAGTTGTTAGAGAACCGTCGGATATGCTCTGCTTGCTTCGCAACTCCGGCCCCTCCTCGTCGCTATTCCACCGTGCCCTCCTCCTCGCATTCCTCCTATGCGCGATGAAGGCATCACCAGCCATTGGGCTGCTCCTGCTTCCGTGTGCATGCACTGCGAAGCGACCTCGTCTGCCTCTGCTCCCGGTCGAGGCAGTCAACGTCGCACTGCTCTCAGGTCGCTCGCTCTCGCCTGCCCAAGTGTCCCTCTCTGCGCGAATCGCCGTCTCACCGCCCTGTCAGTCTATGCTCTCTGTCCTCCGAGCCTTCTAGACCTCGGGCGCTGCCGCGACCACCTCTCCCAGGGCCCTGACCCCCTCCAGCAGCTCTTCCACCAAGCTCGGGTCCATCAGCCCGTCGTCCACCCCGAGGCAGAGCGTCACCCTCCCGTCCCACGTGAATGCCTCGAGCAGCATGCCCTCGCCGCGATGGAGGCGCGTGCCGAGCGCGATGTCCCGCAGGCGGAGGGTCGCGCCCCCGCCGCCGCAGGGAGGGAGTGCGAAGGACGTGGGTAGGAAGCGGTCGACGTCGCCGATCACTGGTGGTGCGGATATCAGAGCAACTCGAGCGAGGAGGAGGAGGAAGGCGCACTGCTCGCGTTCAACGCCGTCTTGGGCTCGTTGTACGGGATCGGGTTCTGCCCTGTGCCGTTCCTGCTCGGCTTAATCAGCACGCCTTGCGTTGGCGGGAGAGGAAGGAATACGCACAACAGCCGATCGAGGATCATCGCGTACATCCCCGCAAGGAACGCCGTCCTCGCTCGTGTCTCTGGCGCCAGCTTGTCCGCGAACTGCTTCTTCGCGAGTTTCGCACCCCGGAGCGCCGCCACGCGGATGATCTCCGCCTGCGCGGGATCGCGCACGTCGAAAGGAAGGTGAGGGAGCGCGATGCACCCAAAGGTGATGCGGATGGCGCAATCGGAGGAGGGGTCGCTGCACATGCCGGAGTCGGGGGAGTAGGGCGCCGAGCGCTGCAGAAAAGGTCTTGCGGAAAAGGGGAAGCCGAGGACGATGGAGTGGTACGCCTTGGATGCGTGAACGCGGGCAAAGATGCGCGAAATGGAAAGGGAGATGAGCGAGTAAAGGAGCATGCCTGCGAGTGTGGGAGGGTCAGCTCGTGTCAGATACGGAGAGCAAGATGACACCGCGTACTGGGTGATACGCCATTCGCCTTGCAGAAGTGGATTATCCGCCGCGAGGTCTCCCGCTCAAACCGAAGTTGAGGCCAGCGATTCCTGGCTTGCGGCGGCGGTGTCGCATGCGGGAGGCGGGGGAAGTACAGTGTGCGTGGGAAACGCTGCTGTCTGGCCAGGATCATCACACGTATAATTGCCCACAGCCAGCGCTGCTGAGCGACAGAGGGTCGATTCACAGATGCGGGCGGGACAGGAATGGTCGAAGGCGGGTTCTCCGTCGGCGCCGCTAAGGCAGAGGAAGGCGGTGAGGAAGGACCGAGAGGCAAAGGGGGGTAGTGCTCCTCGTTCGGGAGTGGCAGGTGAGACAGGAGGTCCGCCTTCGGAAGAACGAGTCGCCAAGCTGCGCCAACGTCGTCTGGGAGCGTCCACAGCCTTGGGCTGGGCGTGCCGTCGAGGTAGGAGGCGAGCGATACGAAGGAAGCGGGCGTCGGCGGAGATGGGAGGGCAGGTGACGAAGCGAGCGATAACAACTCGCTTACGAGCTTGAAGACAGAGAGGCCGTCCGATATCTGCGAGCGCAGCGGAACTCAGCAGTTGTCGAAGTGGCCCTCCTCTAGCCCGATAGCGAGCAGCGAGAGGAACGCACGACGTGCGAGATTACGAGCAAGAAGCCCAGCTCGAGCGGCTCTGCCTTACTCCGCACATTAACGAGGCGGGCGAGGCAGTCCTCCTGGCTGAGGAGCGCCCGCGGCCCATTAAGGATGTAGCGGTCCTGCACTACATCCGTCGCCTCCTGTACGCTTTCCCCCTCCCCCGCCGTATGCACGAGCAGCGTCCGCCCCGCACGCTGGAGCGCCTCGTCCGCGTCGAGCGGAGGGACCAGCGCGAATTCCCTTGTCTGCACGAGCGGAATTGGCGGATGCTTCCCCTCTGGCGCGTCGCGCACCGTACACGCAAGGAGAGGGTGCATCGCGCGCAAGGCCGTCCAAGCGAGAAGTAGCCGACTCAGGAAGGATGCCTGGACGGCGGCGGGGTCGAGGTCGGGAGAGGGTGGGGCGTCGAGCGCGAAGGTGAGGCGGAGGAACGTGTCTGACTGGCCGTCTGTCTGCGTCGCCTTATCGAACTTGGTCTCGAGCACGCCCAGCGCGCGCGTCCACAGCCGTCGCTGCTCGCTCGATGCGGAGTCGGCCGGGGTGGGCGGGACGGGCTCGCTGAACCAGCGGTGCCCGGCTAGATACCCTGGCCAGGTCGAGAAGTTCATTAGCGTGCGATGGACGCGCCGGGCGAGGGGTGACGAGCGAGAGCGCTCATCGCTCTCCCGGCCGATGGGGCCGCCGGCGCAAAAAGGGGGCATTGCACCCAAGAGATGAAACTACAGCCGTGCCTTTTCCCTCCGGGGATACGTCCGCTCTAGGAAGTCTAGCAAGCGTTGTGCCGCATCGTCCGGCTTCTCGTGCACGAGGAGGTGGCCCGCGCCCTTGACCCGCGACGACGAGGCGTGCGGAACGCTCTCGCGCAGGAGGAATGCGATGTTCGCCTCGTCGAGGACGGAGCGGCCTTCGTCGGCAAAAATGAAGTGTGTTGGGAGGGAAGGTGGGAGGCGGGAGAGGCGGGCGGCAGCGCGACGGGCGGCGACAGCCATCGGGTCCATAAAGGTGAGCTGCACAAGGAGCTGTAAGTGGGGCTTTCCAGGGATACAAGGGAGAGCAACGCACCGCCTCATTCCTCGCCGTCACTTTGAGCGCAACACCGCCCTCGATGTCGACAAGCCCATGCTCGACATACCCCTCGAGCACGCGCGGGTCCCACGCCTGGAAGAACGGCTTCTTGATGAAGGCCGCGCGCGCCTCCTCGCGCGTTTTCCACGTCTCACGCCGCATGAGCGCACCAGTCGTGAGCTTGCCCATTGCGCGTGTACTGACCGACGGAGTGGGCAGGACGGGGTCGACGAAAATGACGGAGGAGAAGAGGGAAGGAAGCGCGGACGCGGCATAGGCGGTCGCACCGCCGCCGAGGGAGTGACCGATACCAACGATGAGGCGATCGCGGTAAGTACGCGCAGCGGCGATCGTTGGGCCGGAAGGAAGGGCGGGAGCAGTGTCGAGGAGGTTCAGGTGTGCGGGAACGCCGGGCGCTGGCTCGAGCAGGCCAGACGCGGATGTGGACGTGGCATCGCCGTACGAGAGGATGAAGTTCAGCAGGTCACGCCCATGGTCTGCCCAGTTGACTGCGAGAGGGAGGTGAGCCGGATCTCCGAGTCTCAAGCGAGGGAGGACGCACAAGCATCGCCGAGCACGTCCTCGTTGATCACACCTGCATCGCCCTGGTTCACACAATCCACCGCCCACACCTCATCAACTGGAAGAGCGCGGCCGTTGACCTCGAGCCGGTCAAGGAGAGTCGCGAGCATCGGCTCCCACACCTCTGCGCGCGCCCGAGCGAGTCAGCGTCTCCTCCTCCGTAGGAAGGATGAAGTAGCACATACCCTTGTAGAAGCCGTTCGCATGCGAAAAAAGGAGCGTCAGGCCCGGCCCGCCGGCCTCCTTCCTCCCCCTCGTTCGACGGTACCGGTTCGCGACCGTGACGAGCTGCTCCTGCCTAGCAAGCTCCGCCTCGTCCTCCAGGCTGACAGGGTACCGCAGCGCCTCGACCTGCGGCTTTACGAGCGTCTCGAGCGCCTCCTCCGGGCTGGCGCGCCCACCGGCTGATGAAACGGCGGGGTTGGCTCGGGGCTCTTGCGGGTGCTTGGTCGCGCGAGCGTATGAGCGCGGGAACGCAGCAGGGAGGACGACGGTCTCGCGCGTCCAGCCGGGGGCGAGAGGCGACGAGGAGGAAGGCCGGGCGGGAAGTGGGGGGAGCGGGCGCGAGATGGGCTTAGGCGGAAGTAGGGGGAGCAGCGGGCCGCTCTGCAGCTGCGCCTGGCGCTCAATCTCGTCTGCGGTCATTGTGAGCAATGACAGAGTGAAGGGAGAGAGCGAAAGTGCGACCCGGCTTCGACTTCCGCTCGGAGTCCGGCAAGGCTCGCTCTCAGCCGGAGTCGCTCTATCGTGCGATAACAAGCGCAAGTCTACAGCGCGCTTCCATCCTTCGCATGCAGCGCGTCGTCGCCTTTGACCGCCTTCTTCGCCTTGTCCTTCAGGAGGTCCGCGTCGCTCACGCCCTCGCTCTGCCCCGTCGCCTCCTCGACCGCCTCGTGCACATCCACGTCCCTGACGTCCTTCTTCCGCCCTTCGCCCGCTTCGGCGCTCGCACTCGCCCCGCCAGCACTGACCGGTCCCGCGCGCCACCGCTCTGCGCTCGAAAGGTGCTCGTCGCGCCTGGGCCGCGCCGAGCGCAAAAACAGCTGGGAGCGCCGCGCGCGGATCAGGCGCACCCAGCAGATGGCGGTAATGCCCACCATGATGGTGGACATGGAGCCGACGGCCCAGTAGAATGCCGAAGGGTGCTCCTCGAGGCCAGAGGTCAGGTTCATGCCTGCGGAAAGACGAAAGATTCAACACGAGTTCCCGCGCAAGCAGGCGTTGTCGGTCGGCATTAGTAGCTACGACATTGTGCGGGATCCTGGACGAACCGAAGAAGCCTGCGATCGTAGCACCTGCGCCCAGCGCGAGTGTCCCGATAGCGGTCTGCGCTCCCGGCCCGTTCGTCAGCCTTCTTCCCTAGTTCTGCCGGGAGCGAGACGACGCGCACCTGGAGCTCGAGGTTCTGCAACCGGACGCGCGTGCTCGCGAGCACCAGCGAGATGTTCGAGTCGACCTCGGAGAGAAGCGTCGAAAGGCGTTCGCACGACTCGGAGGTCTCGTCGAGACGGCGCTCATCTGCGCACGTAGAGAAATGCCCCGGCCTTGGGAGTCAACGGAGACTGAAGACGAACACCGAGCGGGAGAGCTGAGAAGCTGAAAGGTAAAGGGTGGAACAGGAGGGAGAGAAGAACAAGGAGGTGCAGAAGCACGACGCACAGTACTCGAGGAGCAGCTCGGCCTGCTGGTGGTCGTCAACAGCGCGCTTACGCCCATTGGCCTTGTCCGTCAGGTACATGTTCGCCAAATCCTCGTCTGCGGAGCGCGAGGTCATGTGAGTCCGCCACCGAAAGGCAGGCTAGCGAGGCGACGGCGCAACGCGTCCTCGCCAGGAAGATGATGCTGACGCACCTTCGCCCAGCACCGTCGACAGCGCGCTCTGCATCGCCCTTCCGCTCATCAAGCAGTCCTCGACGGTCCTCTTGCACTCGAGCAGGTCCCGCAGCTCGGCAGGACTGACCCCGAACCTGAGCTGCGGGATGGTACGGTACACGCGCTCCTGCAGCTCGGTCACGACGTTCTTGATTCCGCGGACGGTGAGGAGGAGGAGCGCCTCAAGCGCGCGCAGCTCGAACGGTGGCGAGTTTGACCGGCCGGTTGCCGAGCCCGACAGCTCGAGGTATCTCATCACCTTTTGGACGGCTTCTGCCATCTCGAGGCTCTGCTCCTCGTTGCAGATGGGATTGTCCTTGTCGGTGCCGATGAGTACGAGGCTTTGGTGAGCGAGCAACGAGGGCGCGGGAGAGGCGGATTGGGAAGGTCAGCATGCGCTGCCCGACGAGGACAAGCGATGTGCGAGCGCTCTACCTCGCTCTAGTGAGAGGCAAGACGTACGCATCGTGAGAGATGATGGCGCGGAGGACGGGCGTGCATAAGATGAGCGAGCCTTGGCAGACGACAAGAGCCGGGCGGACGTCGAGGATGTGCGCATCGAGAGAGCGGAGGTCGCGCGGCTGAGGATGCGTGTGGAGACGTCAGCCGGAGGAAGAAGCGAAACGCGCAGGAGGGCAGAAGAGGGGCACGAAGGGTGCGGATGAAGGGAGAAAAGGGGCAGGACGCACGAGGAGGCCGAACTGCTCAATCACAGCCTGCTTGTTCAGCTTTTCCGTCGGCTGCTCAATCTCGCCGCCTGGTCGAACGATCAAGTCTGTGTGCGGGGTCAAGTCAGCTCAGCTCTACGCCAGCACAACAAGCGAGAAGAGGGGAAGCGAATCGTTCCGTGAACGAACGCACAGTTTGCCTCGATTTGATCCTTTCCGTGCCACCGGACGTCTAGTGGGCTGACCTTGCGAGCGTAGGAGTGCCAGTCGGCGAGCAGCTCATGACGAGAGTAAGCAATCCCTCCGCCTGCAAGGGTAGTCGACTCGGACGAATCTGCCTCGGCGGGCGGGTCGGACGCGTCCCGCCTTGAGCGGTTGGCGGGCGCGTGCCGAGAGCTGTGTTCGTAGGAGCGGCGGAAAGTGAGGGTATTCGATGTTGGGCGGGACGAGGGAGACGGTCGGCGCAGGAGGTGGGGGTGGGAGATGCGTAACGGCGAGGAGGGCGTCGTTGGACGCTTTGGCTCATACGATCTGATCGCGCAGAATCCCGCACGTCTATGAATTTGTCGCTGTCGCCCTACGAGCGTGTCGAGGTGCAGCGATCGGGTCGTATGCGTCGAAGGCGGTGCAGCGAGGCGGAGGAGGGGGACAGCACGCAGTTGAAGGGGGCCAGCGCGGGTGAGCATCCCTGTCGAGGCTCTGTCCTCTTGCTCTCCCTAATACGCGTTCAGCTCGGGGAGAGAGCGAGGGCGTGGACCGAGCCGGCGTCAGCCTGAGGAGGAGCAGTTCCGCAGCCAAGTCCACCTCGAGGATATCGGAAGGATTGGTGCGCGAGCTGTCCGGAGCTATCAAGCTGTAAGCAGGGCATCCTGGCCTCTGCAGAAAATCCAGCGAGGTGCGGCTGGAAGCGAGACCTCGACTTCGCGCTTTCGCTGCGACCCCGACCTTGCCGCCGCCCTCGGCGCGTGCGAGGCGGCCGAGTCAACTCGTGCGTAGCAACAGCAGTTCTGCCAGTCTCTTGACGAGCACGTATTAGGGCACGAGTGCCCGCTGCTTCAGGCTCCCCCCCCCTCCTCGCTCCCATCAGCTCGACCTGCCCCGACCTCGGCAGGAGCCGGAGCGCGAGCATGAAGCGCTCGTACAATTCGAGCAACCCGCCGCCGTCGCTCCCGCAGACCTCGCCCTACCAGGCGGCGTACGCTCAGCCCGCCGCCGGTGCCCCTCCCCTCCCTCCCGGTCCTCCGCCTCCTCAGCCCGGCGCACCCCCTGCGGCAAACCCGTACGCCAACTATGGATATGGCGGGTATGACCAGACTCAACAGGCGCAGCAGCAGCAGCAGCAGGCGCAGGTCATGGCCGCCCACCCGCAGTACCCCGGCTACGGCTACGGTCAGGTGCGTTCTCTCCAGCTGTCTTCCTGTGCTGTAGAGAGGCGCACGCTTATTGTCGACCCACAGGCTGCGGCTCCCGCCGCGGCTCCCGCTGCTGCCGCCCCTTCGCCATACGCTACCGCGCCCGCCGCCCAGCCTGCCGCCGATCCCAACGCTGCCGTTGCAGCGCAGTGGGCCGCCTACTATGCAGCGTACGCCCAGCAGCAAGCTGGCGCCGCTGCAACAGCTGGTGGATCCGCCTCGCCCTATGCTGCGCCCGCCGCTCCGACTTATGCCCAGCCCGCCGCGCCTGCACCATACGGCGCACCTCCTCCACCTCCGCCCGGCGGCTCCCCACTCGGCGCGCCACCTTACAAGCGCACGCGGTACGATCAGCCAGTGCAGCAACCGCCTCTTCCTCCTGGCCCGCCGCCGCCTGCACCAGGTGGCTACGGCGCCTCGACAGCGATGCCGCCATCCATTCTCCCACCCGTTGGCGGCCGTCCCTCGCGGACCGGCCCGCCACCTCCGATGGGCGGGCGCGGTCCTCCCCCACCGCAACAGCAGCAGCGCGACCCGTACGGCGGCGGACCGCCAGGCGGGATGCGCGGCGGGCCCGGTCCGCGCGATATGGGCCCGCCTCCGCGTGGCGGCGGGCGCGGAGGCCCGATGGGCGGGTACGACGACCGCATGATGGGCCCGCCTGGTGGCGGGTACGGCGGACGCGGGAACGCGCCGATGGGCCCACGCGGCGGGGGTGGCGGGATGAGGGGCGACGACCGCTTTGGCGGGCCGGGCGGCGGCGGGCGTGGCGGACCCATGGGAGCCATGGGCGGCGGCGGCGGCGGCGGCGGACGCGCGATGTCCGGCCTGCCTGGCGGGCCCGGCGGCACCGGCGGCGCGAACAAGTACGGCGCGCCGCCCGGGCCCGTGCGCGGCCTGGGCCTGCCGAACGCGCCGCGCGGGCCAAAGGCCCTTCCGCTTCAGGGCGGAGGCGGCGGTGCGGGCGGACGCAACTTGGACGCGAACCGACAGACGCCGCGCAAGGAGCGCAAGTGGGGCTCTGGCGCGGCGAGCGCGTCCTCACCCGCGCCGAGCAAGCGCGAGCGCGAGGACAAAGAGCGCGAGCGCGAGCGCGACGGCGAGAGTGCCAAGCGGACATTTACGGACTTCCGCATCGAGGGACTAAGCATCCCGGAGCTCGAGTGGGAATGGCACGCCGAGCGCGTCGAGCGCGAGATGCGCAGGGCGGCGGAGGAGCTCGATCGCAAGGTGCAGCAGAAGGAGGAGCACGAGAAGGAGCAGGGTGCGAGCGGTCTCGTTCCTTTTTGCTGCCTCCCTTCCTCACCCTATCCCGCAGCCGCAGCCGCGGATGCACCCGAGGCGGCGGCGGCCGTCCTCTCCGACCCGACTGCAGTAGTCAAGAACGAGCCGGAGGAGGTCGACGGCGAGCCTGTCGCCACGGCCGACGATGAAGCAGGGGATATGTCGATCGACCAGCCGCCGGACGTCCTCCCGCCCTCCTCCGCCCCGAATGAGCCGAAGCCCGCACTACCCGCCGACCCTACTGCGCCCGCCAATATCACGAGCGTCACCTCGCACGGCAAGCATCGCCGCGACGAGGACGTTGGCGGTGCGGAGCCTGCGATTGAGGCGCCGGCCGAGGAGGAGGGCAGCAAGGCGAAGAAGGTGCGCGTGGACGCGACCAGCGCGGACGCCAACGCCGAAATCGAGCTCGAGGCTCTGCAGCCCTCTGCGCCTCCTGTGCCGGCCGAGCAGCAGGGCGAGGCGCAGAAGGATGAGGGCGACGTCGCGATTGCCGAGGCGCAGGCGGAGCAGGGCGACAAGCAGGACGCGGCAGTCGAGTCCGCTGCCGAGCCGAAGGGCGACGAGCCGTCGCACGACGCGCACGAGGCCGGCGCAGACGAGGACCTCGACGGCGCGCCGCTCCCGCCCTCGTCGCAGGACGCGCCTGTACCTCCTTCCGTCAAGGAGGAGGAGGCGAAGCCGGCACCTCCAACCACAGCAGCACCGCGCACGCCGCGCGAGAACTCGCGCCTGCGCATCTACTTCTCGTCCCCTACGACAGGCTCGTCGAGCTACACGCTTCCCGCGCCGAAGGCGGGTTCCGTCGCGCCGTCCATCAAGGCCGGGTCTGTTCCCCCTGCGCCTGTCGCGCAAGGTGAGGACGGCGGACAGGGCGAGCCGGCGCCGACGCCCGTGCGCACGGGCACGGACCCGAAGCAGCTTGAGCAGCCGGTACCGGCGGCGGAGGTGATGGGCGCGATTCAAGAGGAGCAGGAGAAGGAGGCCAAGGAGGGAGATGCGCCCACGGCCGCGCCAGAGGCTGCTCCCGCCGTGGTCGATCCGGCGGGAGAGGACGTTGACGGCGAGCCTGTTGACGAGGCGCCTGCGCAGTCGACGGCGGGTCCTGCGGCAGAGGGCGAGGTTGAGCACCCCGCTGCAGCGAACGACCAGACCGCCGCGCCCGCAGAGACCGTTACCGTCGATGTCCCTCCGGCCGCTGAGGCCGCCAACGGCGACGACGATGACGATGGCGAGATGCTCATCACCAAGGTCGAGCCGAGCGACGTTGCCGAGCAGCCGGAGCAGCCGGTCGCTCCGACTGAGCCAGAGCCACCGGCCGAGGCCGCTCGCGCACCGTCTGTCGCGCCTTCCATTGCGGGCACGCTGCTCCTCCCGCCCGAGCCCGCTGCGGACCGGATCTCGATCTCGTACGCGCGCAACACGCGCCGGATGGTCCTTGATGCGGACGTGATCGACTCAGTCAAGGTGTACCGCGGCGACGGACGCATCGAGCTTGCTGTGAGGTGCAAGCCAGCCGTCTTAGGCGAGGGCGAGAACCAGGTCGACGACGAGTTTAGGGTGTGCAAGGGCATCTTGGTGCGTTCCCCTACTGTTCTCTCCTTTCTTCTCGCTGCTGACTGGTCACCGCTTGCAGATTGAATCGCTCGACGCCGAGGCGGACGACTACGTGGTCATGGACCGCGCCGCGCTCGCCCTCGCCTGGCAGGAGGAGCCCCAGACGGAGGGCACCTCGCGCGACCCCTTCCTCCCGCCCCTCCATCGTCTCCTCGTTGCGCCCGCTCCGAGCGAGAACGGCGAGCATCCCGCGCCTGTATCGTCGTCGCCCTTCTCGCACGAGGTCATCACCGTCTCGGCGCAGCTCGACCGGCAGAACCCGCTCACCGAGGCGCGGTGGGTCAAGACGGGCGAGGTCGAGAACTGGATCCTCAGCCTCGGAATATCGGGCGGCGCGAGTGCAAAGAATGTGGACAATCTGAGCGAGTGGAGGAACAAGATCAAGATCGTCGACCCGGACCCTGTACGTCCCTCTTCCCTTGAGCTCGTCCTGAGCCAGCAACATGCTGACGAGTCTATCACACGTCCGCACAGCCCCATACGATCCAGCACGCGCTTGATTCGTGGGCGGCAAGCTCGAGCGTCGGCACCCTCGACGAGCGCAAGGACTTTGTTAAGACGCACATGTCAAACATCGACAACGGTACGTCCTCTTTCTCATCTTCCGCACTGCTTGCGCTCCTTTCCGTTTGCGAGGGCGACGCGCTCATGTGGTCTCGCGTTCACAGTCGTCGAGATCCTCCTCCGCCTGACGCGCGGCGACCGCGCCGGTCCGTCGCACTACTCATCCTCGAGCGGCTACCAACAGCCGCCGCAGGTGGGCGCACTCGCGGTGACGCTCCATGCTCCGTTCCCAGACCAGCAGACGCAGGTGTCGCTCGCGGTCCTGGCCATGTTCCGCCTCTCGATGGAGACGGCGCACAAGGCGGGCATCCCGACCGCAGAGATCGAGGCCCAGGTCGGCGAGATCGTCCGCGCGCTGCCGAGCCACTTGCTGTTCAAGTCTGTCGACGGCATGTTCCGCGAAGTCGTCAAGGGCCAGAAGGGCGGCCGCGGCGGCGGGAAGAAGGGCAGGAGGGACTGAGCGCCCGCCGAGGCGCGTTCTTGGCTTGTGCGCCTCGCACGCATGCTTGTGGCGGAGTGGCCGGGACGATTCCTTGATGGAGCAAAAACAGCTTGCGAGCAGTGGGCGGACGGGCGCCGAGCGCGATGCGCGTGCGGTGACTCGGGGGTCGGAGTGTATCTTACGACGGAGGTCTCTCGCATTTTCACTGGATGGGCGTTCTCCTTTCGCACGACTGCGCGAGCGGGCGCAGCTCCGCCGTCCTCGCTTGAAGGGTGAGCGGCGAGAGTCTGCTGCTGCTGGGCGAGTCTTGTGCGCTCTTCTCGCTCGCTTGCACGCGTCGAGGCATGTCTTCCTCCCGCGCGTGCTTAGCTTGGCTGTGATGCATGGCGGTGCGAGAGCATGGCGAGGGTGCGTGAGCAGGGGGAACTCAAACTAACTCTCGGCAACGGGACTGCGATGCGCATTGACCTGGAGAATGAGGCTTGCGACTCTGCGTCTCTGAGAAGGCGGAGCAGGTAACGCGGTTTCAGGCGATCTCGAGTAGCGTCTGTACCGGGAGGAGACGTGCGGGAGGGGCTGCACCGGCACGCCAGTTCTTCCCTGCGTCGCGCAGCCTGGATCCACGCAGCCACGTGCACCTCTTGCGTAGCATTTGCCTGCTCTGCCGACGGAATGTTTAGCAAAGAGAGGGATGCGCGAGCCGGCCCTGCATGCACGGTCCGCAGCACGTCGCGAAGAATGGAAGGGTGCGACGCAGATACTCGAAGGGAGAGCGGACGAGCAGTGCCTTTGCAACGAATGGGAGCGCGCGGGCACAAGGCTAGAGCGGTTCAGCACGAAGCAAGCCTGAATGGGACTTGGAGACACGTTCGAATGCGACGGGGCGGACACCGCTGCAACTGCTGACGGACGACTTGTGCGTCTCGTCGACAGGAGTGATGCTACACAATACTGTGTAAGCTGTAAGTGCATGCAGTAAAGCTGCTGCAGCGTTGCAAGCGAGTCGCGGAGGGTGGGAACCGGGCGAGTTGCGAGAGGCGGGGGGTCGAGCGAGATGCGGACGCCGGCGCGGCCAGGTCGGCGCGGAGTCAGCGGCATGTCGCTCAGTGAAGTACAGCAGTGCAGCTCAGCTTGGACAGTGCCTCGACGGGGCTCCGTGGGACGAGGGCGAGAGGGTCGAGGACGGCGGCGTCGAGCTCGCGGTCCGCGCTGGGTTGGGTTCCCCCGTCTGCGTCTCGCTGCCGAAGGTGCGCCCCTGCCCGCGCGCAACTGCAGCCAAGACCCGCATGCTAACATCGCACACCCGTCCCGCCCCTCCCGCACCGTCCCTCGCGCCCGCCACCGCCCCCCTCGCTCCCGACGTTTTCGCTCCTCGCCGTCCACCCGCCACCCTCCCCCTCGGGCTGTTCGACCCGCCAGTCATCATGGTCAGTCTACTTGCCAAACGCAAGCTCGAATGGTCTGCGTAGCACGCGGGGCGCGTGCGATGCGCGGCGCGGGCCCGGTCACGCGAGGAAGGCGTCGAGTCGGTGGCGGCGCACATGGACGGGATCCGCTCGAGCGAGAGCGCGCACGCTTGCGGAAGAATGGACGATGTTGTTGGAGCTACAGGACACGGGCGCGAAGATTAGGCGGGACGACGATGGACCATCCACCCCTGCCCTGGCGACGGCGACGGCGAGGACGAGACGCTGACCTTCATCCTCCCGTGCACATGCAGTCTCTCGCTGTTGACCTCCTCAACCCGTCCGCCGAGAAGACCGCCCAGACCCACAAGCTCAAGAGGCTTGTGCAGTGCGTCTCGCTTCGCTCGTTGCCGTCGGGTGGTGCTGCCGGAACTGACCGCCCCTCTCTCCGCAGGTCGCCCAACTCGTACTTTATGGACGTCAAGGTACGGCGCCGCTCTGTGCTCGCTCGCTCGCTCGGCGCTGGAGGTGCGATCAGGAGCGCGATTGCTGACCCTCCTCCCTGCCGCAGTGCCCGGGCTGCTTCAACATCACCACCGTCTTCTCGCACGCGCAGACGGTTGTGCTCTGCGGCTCCTGCAGCACTGTCCTCTGCCAGCCCACTGGCGGCCGCGCAAGGCTCACTGAGGGTGAGTCCCCGCCGTCTCGTGGCATTCGCGCTGCGCCCTGGCACGAATTGCTGACCCTTCTGCACCCGCAGGCTGCTCGTTCCGCCGCAAGCAGTAGACTCGCACGAGGTCCACTGTAACCAGAGACTCGGCTTGGGCTAAACATACGAAGCAGTGCGGCGCGATAGCGCCGCATTGCCCGCATGCGGAGAGGTACCGGCCGGTGAGGGGCGTCAGTCGTAACTGTGCGTTTCCGGCATCATGGCGATCTGGAGGAAGGTGTGGCATGCTGGCGTTGCGCGCGAGTCCGCGTGCGAGACCGTTCGCTGCGCTTGAACGGAGGAGTCGCTTCTCACTTGGCGTATCTGCGCCGTCGCACCTTCGCGTCATCTGCCTTCAAGGCCTCCCGCCCCTGAGCGCCACGGCGGCTGGCTCGGGCGCTGCATACGCTGGTGCAAAGCAGCCGAAAGTTGCGCGTGAAAGCGTTTCCCTTGTACATACCCGCTCGCCTCGCTCTGCCCGTCGAAAGGTCGAGCGTGTCTTTCCGCCGAAAGTCGAGCGTGTCTTTCCGAAGTGAAGCAAAGAGGGCATGCAATGAGCGTAATGCTACAACAAGAACAAGAATAGCTACCACGGAAGGGACTGTACAGAGAGAGGAGAGCGCCTCCTCACGCCTTCTGCTTCCCCTTTGCCTTGGACTTCTTGCCCTCGCCCCCGCCCGCCGTACCGCCCGCGCCAGGCAACACCAGCCCGCCGTTCGTCGCGCCGGGCGCCTTCCTCGGTGCTGCCGCGCCCGCCGCCAGTGCGGCCCCACTCGCGGCATTGACGATCCCGACGCCGGCGGCGACGTCCGCCTTTGCGGCGGCGATGTCGTCCTCGTCGGCGTACTGGTTGAGCTCGTCGTCGAAGCCGCGACGCGCGCGCGCGATTTCCTCCTGCATGAACAGGAGCTCGTCGATGCGGGCGAGCTTCTTGGGGTCGCGCCGGAGGGCGAAGCGGAAATCGTCGACTTTGATCTTGCCCCGGTTGGTCGAGATCTGGTGGGCTTGCGTGCACTGCGGAGAGCACCATGCTGTAAGTCGGTCTTCGAGGGGTGGAGGGAGAAGGGAAGCGGGGGCGCACAATGTCGGTGATGTGCTCGACGACGAGTTCCTCCATAAGGGCGACCGTGTCGGGCGCAGTGTTGTAGTCGTCGCCAAAGCCGTACATCATCTGCCCCACTGCAGTCCGAGCGAGTGTGAGCGCTCGAGTCCGGAGAGGGAGGCGCGGAGGAGACGGACAGTCCTTGACAAAGAGACCGCGCTTGTTGAGCTTGCGCTGCTGGGTGGCCTTTGGCTGCGGCTGCGGGGCCGACATGGCTCGAGACCAGCCCGCTCTGGCGCACAAGAGGCGAGTGAGGCGATCGCAGCGGAGAGGAGAGGAGAGAGGAGCAGCTTCACCCTCGGCAATAAGCTCCTTAGCTCGGCTCTTATGCGCAGGATAGACCCAGTCTACATAGCGGCAGCGTGCTCTCGCAACCACGCCTCGGCTGCCCGCGTCCAGGATGGCCTCGTCGCCTTTGCCAGCGGCCATCTCGTCGCCCTCTGGGAATCTGCCGTGCGCATCCCCTCGCCTCCTTTTTGGCTGTGCGCATGCTGATCAGACCGCACACAGAGCGAGGCCTCGGCTGGCATCAAGCAGACCCTCCCCGGGCACAGCGCAGACATCTCGGCCCTCGCGTTCGCTCAGTCGAACGAAACGAGCGACTGCCTCGTCTCGGGAGATGCCAAAGGCCAGGCGCGCGTGTGGAGAGAAGTAGACGGGCAGGTGCGTGCGCTTCCTGCACCTTCAGCCGGGAGGGATCTGTTGACCCCGTGCTCTCCTCTTTGCAGTGGACGACCCTTGCTGTTCTCGACGCACACTCCGGCTCGGTCTCTGCCGTCGAGGCCATCGAAGTAGGCGATGAGGGGATCGAGAAGGAGTACCTCGTCTTGACGGGCGGCTCGGACGCGGTGATTAAGGCGTGGACGGTGTCGCTGCGGGGCGAAGGTGCTTCACGTTCACACTTCGCGCCCTTTTGGCGTGTGCTGACAAAACTTGTATACAGCCACGCTGCGGCAGACCATTCCCCTGAACGGCAAGATTCCGCTCGCTCTCGCGTTAACGCACCTCCCGTCATCCTCGGGTGCGTCCTGTTCATTCCCTCAGTCTCTCCCTCATCCTTTCCGACGCAGAGCGAAACCCTTGGCTCGCCCGCAGGGTATGTCCTCGCCGTTGGCGGTACGGAGTCGCGGATACAGCTGTACACGAGCCTGGCGGCGGACAAGGAGCTCAACGTGTGCTGTCCCCTCTCCTCACTACAAGTCGCAACTGATCCGCCCTTTCCGCTCAGTTCCGCAAATCGCTCTCGCTTGAAGGCCACATCGATTGGGTCCGCTGCCTCTCCTTCACCACGCCGATCCCCTCATCCGCCAACTCGACCCCGTCGACCTCAACCGCCTACGACATCGCGCCGGGCGAGGTGCTCCTTGCGTCCGGAGCGCAGGACAATTATATACGTCTCTGGCGCATCAGCCGGCGCTCGGCCAATTCACCACCAAACAAGCCGGCGTCGACCGCCCTCGACGCGCTCGACGCCCTTGAGGAGGCGCTCGCTGCCGCGGACGACGGCGAGCTCCGCGTCAAGGCGCACGACTTCGCCGTCGCCGGCGACGGCAAATTCAGCTGCGCGAGCGAGGCGGTCCTGCTCGGGCACGACGCGTGGGTGACGGGCCTGAACTGGGCGCCATCGTTGCCCACGTCCTCCTCCTCCTCCTCCTCCGCTCCGCCCCTCCGCCTCCTCTCCGCATCCGCCGACCGCTCCCTCATCCTTTGGACGCCCGTTCTCTCCGGCCCGTCCCTCCCCTCCGCCTCCTCCCCCTCAGCTGCGCCCGCCTCCTCCGTCTGGACCTCGACTCACCGCTTCGGCGAGTTCACCTCGTCCACGAACCTCGGGTTCTTCGGCGCGCTCTGGGGACTCGACGCGCGCAGCGTGCTCGCGAGCGGGTGGGGCGGGAGCTGGCATGTCTGGCGGTGCGAGGGCGGGGACGGGAAGCGCGAGGCGGAGGGCGAGTGGAGGCCGCAGGTCGCGATCAGCGGGCACCTGGGAAGCGTGAGGCAGGTCGTGTGGGAGGGTGGAGGGGAGTATTTGCTCAGTGCGAGGTGCGTCGGCGCTTCCATACTTTATGCGAGATTCTGATCAGAGCGAACTCGCGTTGACGGGGTGGGCGCGTTGTCTCGCGCAGTGCCGACATGTCTGCACGACTGCATGCGCCTTGGCGGCGGCAAATCGGCGGCAAGGCCGTCGAGACGTGGCACGGTATGTCTCCTCCCTTCTCTTCCTGAACCACTGCCCTGCCTGACCCTCTCGCGCCCGCAGAGCTCGGCCGCCCGCAAATCCACGGCTACCCGCTCGCATCCGTCGCGTTCACCTCGGCGGACAAGCGCCTCCAGTTCGTCAGCGGCGCGGACGAGAAGATCGTGCGCGTGTTTGACGCGCCGAAGCTGTGGGTGCGGACGCTGAGGGGGCTCAGCGGGGTCGATGCTGGAGACGAGGTGTTCTTCGCCGCTCTCTCTCCGTGAGTGGCAGCGTACTGACGAGTGTACGCGCAGGAGTCCCGCCCCATGGCGGCCAACGTCCCCCCACTGGGCCTCTCGAACCGCGCGATAGCTAGTACGCCGCTAAACCTCCTCCTTCCTTCGCCGCCTGACTGACCGCACGCTCCTGTAGATCCGGCTGACGCGGACAATATCGCGCCTGCTTCGAACGACCCGTTCGACGCCGTCACCCCCGTGAACTACACCGTCGCGGAGCACCCGCCGCTCGAGGAGCAGCTGCTGGGGTCGATGCTGTGGCCCGAGGTGTGTCTATAAGCCACTCCCGGAGCAAAAACATCGCGTGCCCGCGCTGACGAGGACGAGCTTGCGCAGGTCGAGAAGCTCTACGGCCACGCCTTTGAGCTCGTCTCCGTCGCCTCGGCGCACTCCGCTCCGCTCATCGCCACCGCCTGCAAAGCCACCGCGCCGGAGCACGCCGTCGTGCGGCTGTACAGCACCGCGACGTGGCAGCCTGTCGGCGCGGTGCTCGACGGGCATGCGCTCACGATCACGAAGATGGCGTTCAGCCCGGCGGGAGGTGACGGGTGCGAGGCGGACAGGTGGCTGTTGAGCGTGAGTAGGGATCGGTCGTGGAGGGTGTATGAGCGGGCCGATGGCGGGGACGAGGGTGCGTCTTCCGCTGCTCTGGGTCTTTCCGAGCAGGCTGATGACTTTCCCAAACAGGCGTCTACCGCCCCGCTGCGAGCGCTAAGTCGCATGCGCGCATCATCTGGGACGCGGCGTGGGCAAGCGACGCGAGCTTCTTTGCGACTGCTTCGCGGGACAAGACGGTGCGCTTCCCTTTCTCATCCCTGGCCCTCATTTCGCTCGCGTTGAGGCCGTCCTGAGCGGGGGTGCTCATTCGGTACCTGGTCGCATGCAGGTCAAAGTCTGGGTCCGGGAAGAGCCGAGTTGGACGGCCGTCGCGACGCTGAGGTTCGACGAGGCGGCAACTTCCGTCGCCGCGACCTTCATCCCGGAGAAGCGGTGCGCTCTCACTGTTTCCCTCTTGCACTCGCTCGCGCTGATGTGGTTTCTTGTGCAGAGTACACGTCCTCGCGATCGGGCTTGAGAATGGCGAGATCCACCTCTTCTCCACCTCGCCCGACTCGCTCGCGACCTGGGCGTCAGTTACGAAGCTCGACTCGAGGTGCGCTGCGTCATCTTCGCTTTCGAGAGAGTATGCGCTGACCAGCTTTTGACACACGCAGCATCGCTCATGTCCTCGCCGTCACGACCCTCGCCTTCTGCCCGCGTCAGCCGTCTCCCTCGATGCTCCGCCTCGCGAGCGGGTCCGACGATTACACCGTGCGCATCTTCGACGTCGCGCTCCAGGCTTGCTTATGAGCGTAGGAGCTGCAACGCCAGCCGGGTTGCGGATACGAGGCGGTGTGAGACGGGGTCTACGAGAGCAAGCGGAGGCAAACGACGAGAAAGGGCGGCAACAACATCTGCTAGGGAGAGACAGATACGTTGATGTGTGCGAGCGGAACTAGGCTAGGTACGAAGGGAGCGGGGATTTGCACGCAGATGGGAAAGGGACTAGACGGACAGTGAGCGGACGAACGACAACCCCGCGCCGCCGGGGCGCAGCGTCGACCTCCCGCGGTACGTCCCCTTGCCGTCTGCCCTGCCAAACACGCCGGGATTGAGCCCGCGGCGCGGGTCGTACACCGTCCGCTTAGGCTTCTTGTACGTCCAGCCGGCAAAGGCGAGCTCCTTGCGGAGCTTGAGGAGGTCCGCGCCCTGCTCCGGGTGCTTCAGGAGCGGATCGCGCGTCGTGTCCGGTGCGGGGACGCCGGGCGCGATTTCCGGCGCAGGAAGCGGCTCGTTGGGAATGTCGTCGTCGAAATAGCGAGTCGATGCCGGGTCACCGCCGAGCTGCGGGACGAACGGCGGCGTCTGGAGGTGCAGGGTCGCAAAGTCGAGGTTGCGCAGCCACGGGTGAGAGAGGAGCTCCTCGGCGCCGTCGTCCGCAACGCTTGTCGGGCCTGCCGCACCGCCACCGTTGAGGAAGCCGGACCGCCGCTGTACAATGACCGAGTTGGGTCGTCTTCCGCCTGCTCCCGACGTGCGCGAGCCCAGGCGGTCTTCCGGCTCGCAGATGAGGCGTGAGAGAAAGTCGACCGCCTCGCGGGAGACGCGCGGCTTGGCTGGGAAGCGCAGCGACTTGCGCCAAGTGAGGATCTGCGGGCATTGAGCGGGCTTAGCGACTTCTCAGTGCGAGAGGAAAGGGGAGGAGAGGAGGAGTTCACCTTGTTGCGCGTCTCCTGGCGGGACTTACTGACGAAGGGCGGGTACCCATAGAGCATCTCGAACGCGATGATGCCGAGCCTGCGGGCGTTCCGAGTGGTCAGTTGCTCGGAACAAGGTGGAGGCTGGCAACGAGCGCACGACCACCAGTCGCTCGCGACGCCGTAGCCTCGCCCACGGACGACTTCGGGCGCCATGTAGTTCGTGGTGCGTGCGGTTGACAAAACGGCGCGAGGTTAGAATGGGCTCGAGTTGAGGACAGGAGTCAGGACTTATCGACTATCGAGTACGCTTGCTGCCTCCGCCCCATGTCGCGCCAGGTGAGCACGCTGCCGACCTTCTCCTCGCTATCCGCCGGTCTCGGCGGATCGAAGCTCCTCCTACCTTCGCTCACGGCGCCCGTGCGCCCCGGGTCTTCGAGGTCGATACCATACTTGTAAAGCAGCTCGTGACGGTGCTGCTCATAATACGCGCCGTCGTGAGACCACTGAAAGTCGGTCGCGAGGCCAAAGTCGCTGAGCGCGAGGTGGCCGTTCGAGTCGATGAGCCAGTTGTCCGGCTTGATCTGTCGAAGCGCAGAGCGTTAGCTCGTCTGCAGCCTGTCCACGATTAGTGCAGCCGGGTCGGTCTCGCCACGGGCGCCCACAGGCAGAAGGCGGAGGCGGAAGACGCACGTCGCGGTGGATGGCGCCGAGCGTCGTATGCACTTCTTGCAGGCCAAGCACCATCTCGGCAATGTAGAACCGCGCCATCGACTCGGGGAAGGTATCGCGCTCAATGAGGAGGGAGAGGAGGTCTGCATTGGCGGGGGTTAAGGGGGAGCGGGCTGTGAGCACTCTCGTCGAACGAAAGAGGGGGCCGAGGAGGGCAAGACACACCTCCTCCTGACATGTAGCTCATACAGAGGTACAGGTGGTCCGGGTCTTGGAAGGAGTAGTGTAGCTTGACGGTCCAGCGCGTGCTCGTCGACGCTGTTGCCAGGAGGTCCCGCTCGGCGCGGATATGACCCTCTTGGCCTGTGCGGAGGGTCGGTCAGGGAGATCCGAATAAGTGGAGAGGCTGAGGACGGCAGGCGCGGAACACGAAGGACAATGCAGAAGGGGGGAGGAGGTGGAGAGGCGCACCCTTCTTGAGCATGTCTGCCTTGCGGATCTGCTTCATCGCGTAGACCCTGCGAGCATGTCGGCGCGTCAGATCCGTGACAAAAGAGCAGCATAGCGGTCGCACAGTAACGACTCTCGCCCCACGCCAGCAACTTAGGAAGGTCAATGCCTCCCGCCACCTCTCCTCGCGGCAACAGAGGAGACGACCTACTCGCCGGTTGCCCTCTCGCGCACAAGGCTCACGACGCCGAACGCGCCATGCCCGATCGTCTTGAGCTTGACGAACGACCCGACGCCGACGCGCCTGCGCGTCTCACGGAGGTACTCGCTCTCGCTCAGCAGCCGAGCGTCGCGCACACGCATTCGCTCCGCGTCAGAAAGGTGTAGCCTCTCAAGCTCGCGCTCGATGAGCGCCTTGCGCGTCTCGCGCGATGGCGGGCGCTTGAGGAGCGCGTGATACTTGACCTCGAGGGCGACCTTGGCAGCAACGGCCTTTTCAATGGTCGAGAGGGAGGGAACGAAAGACGGGTTGGAGAAAGGGTCGTTCATGGGCGCGTCGAGCGGCGGTGAGGTGGGCGCGGAGGCGGGAAGCTGGTCGAACGAGAAGGGCGCGTCGGGGCGGGCTGTTGCTTTGGGCTTGAAGCGGGTAGTGCCGCCCCTGGCAAACGCCTCCAAAGCTTTGGGAAGCGATCGGGTGACGATGGAGTTGGCTGAGGTGGTGCGCGACAGGGCGGTAAAGGGGCTTTGCGGGGGCTCGAGTGGCGGGCTCTCCTCGCCGACAGGCTCGTTCTCGACCGCGATGCCCGTGTCGATGCTGCAGTCCTGCTGAGTGCTGCGCGAATTCGAAGGAGAGCCGCTGATAACCGAGTCGGGCAGGCCATTGACGACCTTGAGCGGCTCAGCGGGCTGCTCGCGGGCGTACTGCGTCTCGGCGATGCCGGCAGCGCGGTGCGACGCACGGACGGCCTCCTTGATCGGCTGCGCCCAGGTCGTGTCTACGCAGAGTGGAGAATGTCAGCGCTTCATATCGATGCCACGTTATAAGTTCTGGCCAGCGCGAGCGTCTTCGAGACACGCTGTCAGCCGAGAGAATGCCGAAAAAGGCGACGCACCGCCGACCTTGCCCTGCCCGTCGCGATGCCACCTAGTGAGAAGGGCGGCTGCCTGATCGGCGTCGGAAGCATGGACGGTGTGCCTGCAGGACAGGTGATCAGCGAGTCGAGTGGGACAGCGTAGAGCAGTCGACGCACGCAAAGTCTTGCGGCCTGCCAATCATGTCGACGCTGATCCGTTTCTTCTGCCTGGCCGTCCTGCCTGCTGCGCCTGCATCAGCGACGCCGGCTAGCTGCGCCGCCGCGCCCATCTCCCTCGCGAAAGGGTCGGACCCGCCCGAAAAGGGGCTGAACGGGGTCGGTGCGCCATTGGCAACTGCCATCTGGAGCTTGGAGGGGCTGTAGAAGCGCGAGCCGGTTGCGGCGAGGAGGTCCCAGAAGCCCGAGTGGACGAGGATGCCTGACGAGGTGGGGAGCGGGACCTTGGAAATGGCGGTCGGCGGCGAAGGGGACGTGCCGGGGAAAGCGCCGGGAGGGAGAGGGAACGGCACCGATGGCGGCGAGTAGTGCGTTGGAGGCGATGCAGGCGGGATGTGCGGCGGGCGAGGGGGAGCCTGCGCGCCGAGGGGATCGTTCGCGGCGGCTGTGCGCGCTGGCGGTATGGGCAGCGGACGCGGTCCTCTCAGGCCTCCTCTCGCTCCGCCGTCCAGCCTCATCGTGCCGCTGCCAGAGACGAAGTAAGTGGAACCGCGCGGAGGAGCGGTGTAGGGGATGAAAAGCGGCGGGTCGGTGAGAGGGGGCGATGACGAGACACCGTCTCCTTCGAGAGGCTCATACGGCGGCTGCATGGCTGGTCGTCTGCGCTCTCCCGCAGCTGCACTTGGTGCGAAGGATGACGAGGAGGGGAGAGCGGGGAGAGGAGGTGCGGGCTTCGAGGGCAAGAACGGGGCCTGAGCGGGTCCGTGTGTCTTGTGCGGTGACGGCGAGCTTTGCTGTGACTCGAGAAGCCTTCTGAGCTGCGAATTGAGTGCGCCAGGCGTCGAGGGCGTCGAGGCAGACGCGGACGGCCAGGAGTCGAGGAGGACCGACGCGGGCGAGAGCTCGGGGAGCAAGGGAGGGACGGGGACCCTGCGCAGCCCGTCTGTCCGTCGTGCGGGAGTGCGAGAAGCGGAGCTCTCCTCAGGCGACGCTGCCATCGCAAATTGCGCGTGAAGAGCGAGAGCGAGCAAAGAGCGAGAGAGTCGAGGGCAAGCGGGCATTCCCTCCTCAGCCTGCTTTCTGTAGATGTGACGCGGTAGTATTACAATGGAAAGGAGGGCAAAGCTGAAGCGAAGCGCGTCAGCCAACAGCATGCGCTCCTGTCGACAGCGAGCGACCGATCTCTGTCCTCCTCACAGAAAGTCATGCCTCCTCGCGAGGACTCGACTGCGACTTCGAGGATGTCCAAGGATCGGCACGTCTCTCCATTTGATGTAGGCGACAAGAGCCTACCGAGAAGTCCGGCAGATTTCAGAATGAACGCTCCTCCTCCCTCACCCGTCGAGCGCCATCACCTCCGCAACCTTCACGCCCTCTTTCGCAACTTCTCGCGCCCGTCGTCCCGCCCCCACCCAGCACCTCGAGAGCCGGGAAGAGGACGTGCTCCTCATCCTTGCGCGACTCGGGCTTCGCGTTCAACCTTTCTCGAGGAGGCGCTTGCTCTCCTCTCCTGGTGGCGATCAAAGTTAACGCGTAACGCGGCGTTGCAGCGGTCGAATGCTCGCAGGCAGCGGCAAAGAAGCGCCTCTCTGCGCCGTACAGGAGCGTCCGCGGCCTTCGTAGGAGAGACGCGGGCAGGACGGCGAGCGAGCCCGCCAGGTCAAGGCGATGGAAGCGGACAACCGCTGGTCGAGGCAGCTCAGCGTGTCGATGCTGACGAGCCCCTTTGCCGTTCTGCCGCTCCCACTTGATGGCGCTTCTGCGCATGTCCTGCGCGATCGACCTGAGCAGCGCGTTAAGCGCTCGATGAGCTTGCCGGTTCAGCTGGTATTCCGCGGATCGAGCACTGCCAATACGCGCGGTACATCTTCGTGTGTTCTGGCAATTCCTACTGAGCGGCGGCGCAAGGCGAAACGGGCGGTGCGCGCATCTGCGGGAGCTGAGGGGGCGTGGTGGCCTTGTGCGCCTCCTTGTATGGGAAGCCCGCGAGCGACAAGAGCGCCGACTGGAGGAAGAGTCGGTGCTTCATACATGTATTGGCTGAGCAGCCACTCGAGCGAGTCTGAGCGAGGTGAGACGGGAGAGCGATGAGAACGGGGAGGAGGAGGAGCGGTCGTAGCGCGGAGCTGCGCAATCGGTCGTCGGAGAGCTGCAGCACGGAGCCCAGCAGTAGCACCAGCATCGTACAGCGTTGGCAGTCTGCAGCGACGGACCACCCATCACGACCCCTGGCTTTCCGCTGATGAGGCTGTGCTCGCGCCTTTCACGCTCTTCCATCTCACTTGCTGCTGATTGCTCTCGCTCACGCTGGTCAGCAACATGGCTCGGTGTGATTGCTCGACTTCCAGCTCTTGCAGAATGCTATTGACCACGCCGCATTCCCAGTCTCCGTGCCCTCCTGATCGATCTGTCTGGCACGCTGCACGTAGGAGATGTGCCTACGAACGGCGCCGTTGCAGCAGTACGGAGGCTACGAGAGGCCGGGGTTGTACTGCGCTTCGTATCGAACACCTCGAAAGAATCTCGTGCGTTTCCCTTTCTCATTTCCCCACCCGCGCGTCCTATTCACCGTTCATTCACCGTGCTCAGGCCCTTCACTACTCAAGAAGATGCGGAAGATGGAACTCGACGTGCGGGAAGAGGAGGCACGCCGTATCCCACTCTTTCGACCGCTCCATAGACCTGACCCCACACCTCCAGCTCTTCACCTCGCTGTCTGCCGTGCGGGACCTCATCGTCAAGCGGAACCTCAGGTGAGCGCACTCCTTCTTTCTTGCCGAGCGAGCTGACCACAGCTCCGTCCGCAGGCCTCTCTACCTTCTCACCCCGTCCGCGCTCTCCGACTTCCCCACCTTTGCCCCACCATACGACAGCGTCGTGGTTGGTCTTGCACCAAACGCGTTCGAGTACAGCAAGCTGAACGAGGCATTCAGGTTGCTTGCCGGCGAGGAGGGCGGCGGGAAGAAAGGGGAAATCCCGCTGATTTGCACTCATAAGGCCAGATACTTTGGCGACAAGGACGGGAAGCTGAGCTTGGGGCCGGGTTTGTCTTCTACCTCCTTCGTCCCACGTCGTCCTGCTGCGCATGCTGACGGCGGAGTTTGCCTGCAGGCCCGTTCATCTCGGCACTCGAGGAGGCGGCAGGCTGCGAGGCTGAGATCGGTTCGTCGCGAACCGCCTCCTCCTTCCGTCGCCAACCTCCCAACTCACTCCGTCGCGCAGTCGGCAAGCCCTCGGAGGCGTTCTTTCAGCTCGCGCTCGACTCGCTCGCCACCCACGGCTTCACCAACTCGGAGATTGGCATGGTGCACCCGTCGTCACTTCTTTCCACGCATCCCCTGACCGCCCCGCACGCAGATTGGCGACGACTCGCACCAGGACGTCGGTCCCGCCGTCGCGGAGCTCGGATTCCGTCGCTTCCTCGTGCAAACGGGCAAGTACCGCCCTGGCGACGAGGAACGGCTGGCTGAGACGGGATGCGGGCGGCCAGGATGGGTTGGACGGGACTTTGCGGCCGCGGTGGAGGCGATTCTAGCCAAGCCATGAGGAAGAAAGAGGACAGGAGAGAGGCTTGAGCTTGAGGGGTCCAGGGGGGACTCGCGAATTGGCTATTTTGTCAGGCACTCGCTTTCTGGATACTTATGAGCGTACAACCTGCACCTTTTACCCCTTTGTAGCTCGTTCACTTGAGAATAAGCGAAGGAAGCGGGCTTTGCGGCCGGACTTTGGACTTGCGAGCGAGAGGGCCGCGTTCGGGGTCTCGATCGGGTTGAGGCCGTTGAGTCGGCGGCGCCGGCACGCGCGGCGGGCGACGAGTCGCTGCGGGCGCATTCCCTCCTCTCACTCCACTCCACCGCTACACCTCCAGATGGTCAGTCCTGCCCTGCAGAACTTAAATGCAACCTATGCTCACCCCGCACGCTCCCGCAGACTGGCCCGCGAACACTTTACGACAAGGTGCGCTCCGGCCGTGACCGTCCTCCCCGGCAGCAACAGCGAGCTGACGCTCGTGATTCTGCAGGTCTTCGACAACCACGTCGTCCACGTCGGCGAGGACGGCTCGACGATCCTCTACATCGACCGTGCGTCCCATTTCCGCACGCCGACCCTAACGGAGGTGGCGGTCGGAGATGAGGCTCACCGTGTTCTGCGCGCATGCAGGCCACATTGTACACGAGGTGACTTCGCCCCAGGCTTTCGAGGGCCTCAGCAAGGCCGGCCGCAAGGTCCGCCGCCTTGACGGCACCCTCGCGACCGTCGACCACAATGTGTGAGCCGGCACATGGTCCTCGCTTGAACATGCCGGTGCTGACCTTTCCATGCTTGACAGCCCTACGTCGAGCCGCAAGAAGTACACTGACTCGGCCAGCTTCATCAAGGAGTGAGTCTGCGCGCGCACTTCAGTTGGAGGACCTTCTCACATCTCTCTTACAGGGCCGACTCGCGCCTCCAGGTGGTCACCCTGGAGGAGAACGTCAAGAAGTTCGGCGTTAACTTCTTCGGCATGACCGACCGCCGCCAAGGCATCGTTCACGTGCGCCCGCTCTTTCACGCTCACGCGACCCGCGGCTCATCCCTTCTCCTCCGCAGGTCATCGGCCCTGAGCAGGGCTTTACCCTTCCCGGCACCACCATTGTCTGCGGCGACTCGCACACCTCGACGCACGGCGCATTCGGCGCGCTCGCGTTCGGCATCGGCACCTCGGAGGTCGAGCACGTCCTCGCGACGCAGACCATCCTCCAGGCCAAGTCGAAGAACATGCGCGTGCAAATTGATGGCGAGCTCGCGCCGGGTGTCACGTCCAAGGACGTGATGCTGCACGTTATCGGCGTCATCGGCACGGCGGGCGGCACGGGTTCGGTCATCGAATTCTGCGGCACTGCTGTCGAGAAGATGTCAATGGAGGCGCGCATGTCGATGGCCAACATGTCTATCGAGGGTGGTGCGCGTGCGGGCATGTTTGCGCCGGATGAGATCACCTTCGAGTACCTCAAGGGCCGCCCGCTCGCGCCTGAGGGTGCCGAGTGGGACAAGGCCGTCGAGTTCTGGAAGTCGCTCAAGACGGATGAGGGCGCGCACTTCGACTCGACCGTCCTGATCAACGCCGCCGACATCCCGCCGACCGTCACCTGGGGCACGTCGCCCGAGGACACCGTCAGCATCATGGGCGCTGTGCCTGACCCCGCCAAGGCTGCCAACGAGGAGCAGAAGGCCAAGATTCAGCGCGCGCTCACCTACATGGGCCTTGAGCCGAACCAGAAGATCCAGGACATCCCCATCACCAACGTGCGTCTCCGGGCTCTCTTCCGGTAACTCTCGCAGCTCACCCTTTCGTTTGCGCAGGTTTTCATCGGCTCGTGCACCAACTCGCGCATCGAGGACCTCCGCTCCGCCGCGTCCATCGCCAAGGGCCGCAAGGTTGCTGAGGGCGTCTACGCGATGGTCGTCCCCGGCTCGGGTCTCGTCAAGCACCAGGCGGAGCAGGAGGGTCTTGACCGCGTCTTCACCGAGGCGGGCTTTGACTGGCGCGAGGCGGGCTGCTCTATGTGCCTGGGCATGAACCCGGACATGCTTTCGCCCGGCCAGCGCTGCGCGTCGACCTCGAACCGCAACTTCGAGGGCCGCCAGGGCCCGGGCGGCCGCACCCACCTCATGTCGCCCGCGATGGCTGCGGCGGCTGCCATTGCCGGCCACCTCGCCGATGCGCGCAAGTACCAGCCGGAGGAGCGCGCCGCTGCGCCGGTTCCCGCTGTCGAGATTGCGCCGGAGGAGCAGGACGTCATCTCGACGAAGCAGACGCCCGACGCGGCGGACGACGGCGTTACCGAGTCGGCGGGCGCGCCGGTGATCGCTCCGCCCATTACGCAGGCGGCGATGGGCATGCCCAAGTTTGAGGTCGTCGAGGGCACGGCGGCGCCGCTCGAGCGCGCCAACGTCGACACCGACCTGATCATCCCCGCGCGCTTCCTCAAGACGATCAAGCGTACTGGCCTCGGCGTCTCGCTGTTCGCGTCGCTGCGGTACAACGCCGACGGCTCGGAGAAGCCCGAGTTCATCCTGAACCAGCCGGGCTACCGCGACTCGAAGATCCTCGTCGTCGCCGGCGGCAACTTTGGCTGCGGCTCGTCGCGCGAGCACGCACCCTGGGCGCTTCTCGACTTTGGCATCCGTGCTGTCATCGCGTCGTCGTTCGCCGACATGTGCGTCGCCGCCTCTTCCTTCTCGAGTCCCCGCACTGACCCTCCGCTCGTCCGCTCAGCTTCAATAACAACATGTACAAGAACGGCTCGCTCCCCGTTGTTCTCCCCGAGGAGCAGATTGCGGTTCTGATTGAGGACGCCAAGGCGGGCAAGCCGCTCGCGGTCGACCTCCCGAAGCAGGTCGTCCGGCGCCCGAACGGCGAGGAGTTTGCGTTCGAGGTCGACCCCTTCCGGAAACACTGCCTCGTCAATGGGCTCGACGAGATCTCGCTCACGCTCGAGCACGAGGCCGAGATCAGCGCGTACGAGCAGAAGCGCTCGCAGCTGTGGCCGTGGCTCGACGGCAAGCAATACCGCGCCGGCAAGCTCGGCACGGAGACGTCGAACAAGTCGACCGACTGGTGAGGGTGACGACGGCAACGATCGCTGGGGGAGGTGTTGTGCATGCGTATATCTTGCAACAAAAGCCGCAGCAGTTCAAGGCATCTTCCCGGTGGGAGAGAGTGAGAGGAGCAACCTTGAGCAGGAGCGAAAGCGGCCGCTCTCCCTGTGCTTCCGCCGGTGCATTACCTTGACCTCCAGCACACTCGCCTTCAGGTGCACGCTTCATTCATCCCTAGGAAGCGCGAAGTTGGTTGAGTCTCTCTCATCGGCCTCGAGGCGCTCCACCTCCGGCGCGTCCTCCTCCTCCCGCAGTTGCTCTGCGCGCACCGCTGCTACGACCGGCTTCTGCACGAGTACACCCTCTGCGCGTCACGTAGTGCGCTCCTTTCCCCTTCCACTTCGCTCGCACCTCGCGTCGTTCTCCCCACCGAGCCCTCGACCCTTCACGCGCATGCCGCCCTCGCTGCGGTCTTTCCGCGGCTCGCGCCCGCCAAACAGCTACAAGGACCCGCAGCTCTCCCCGACGCTGAGCGCTACGAGCGTCGGGACACGCGCAAGCCAGCTCGACTTCGGCGACGAAGGCGGACCGAGGGTGGTGGTGACAAGGGCGGACGTGCGTCTCGACCCTCTCTACACAGGGAGAGTGCTGCATGAAGCGTTTACCGACGCACTCCTCCCGATGCTTGCTGCGCACAGCTCCGCGAGTCGGTCGCAGCGTACGAATCGCTCCTTGCAACCGCCAAAGCGTACCGTAATGCGCTCATCGCGCTCTCGACGGCGTCGACGGCACTCGCGGGCGCGATGGGCGAGTGCGCGCGCGTCAAGGGCGCGGGAGAGGCGGGTGAGGGGCTGCTGGCGGCGAGCGGATTGCATTACATGGTCGCGAATTCGGGACAGGTGCTGGTGCGTTGCTCTCTCCTCGTCCTGGAGAAGGTCGCTGTAGCCGAGGTGAAGAAGCCGGGCGACGAGCTGAAACCTCCTTGCTTGCAGAGCGACACCCTCTATCGCTCATTCGAGGTCCCGCTCATGACAGCGTACGACACGTACGTCGCTGACATCGCGACGCGGCACGCCGAGTACGAGGCGCTGCTCAAGGAGAAGACGGCCAAGATCCGCGAGACGGAAGCGGAGAACATGCGGCAGGGGAAAAAGAAGGTGCGCCGCTCGCTCTCTTCTCTCCTTCCTCCCAAACGGAGACCGACTTGCCCGCCCATCTGCAGACGCGCAACCTGGACCAGTTCCGGGCGGCGCTCGCCAAGCTGACGGAGCAGGTCGCCGAGGTCGAGGTCTGCAAGCGGAGCTACTACTCGGAAGTGTTGACGGGGGAAGCGGAGATGTGGGGCATGATTGGCGGAAAGGTGTACCTCGCCTCCTCTGCCTCGCTACGCTTTTGCTCACGCCGCCGCGCAGGTCTCGCTCCTCGTGCGGTCGACAATGGACCTTGCGGACCGACTCGCGTCGAAGGCGACGTCCGACACCGTGATTGAGGCGATGCTGAACGAGCATCCCGACCCGTTCGACTCGTACCGTCTCGACCGCGACGAGGCGCGCGACGTTTTCACGATACTCCCGCCAATGAACCTCGGGACGGGTCCGTCGAGCGCGGCGATGAGCAAGAGCAACAGTGCGGCGGAGGCGGACAGGGCGAAGGAGCAGGACACCAGCGAGGCGGCCAAAATGTTGACGCCGCGGCAGCTTGCCAAGGCGCCGGTGTCGGTGTCAGACGTGCTGGGGCTGAACGAGCGGGACGAGGACGATGCGCGGACGCCACGAGCGGGTGCGGAGCAGCCGCGCAATCCGCCGATGCAGGACGACGCAAGCACACGCTCGTCGCCGTCGAGCCCGCGATATGCACGGCGGGCAAGCCACGACGTTGCCCCGCATGCCGAACCCGCACCCTCCTCCTCCTCCTCCACTGCCTCATCCCCCACGCAAGCGACGACCGACTCTCCCGCCCTCATGCCCCCCACCTCCTCCCCAATAACCGCCAATCCGTTCGACGCGCCCTCCCTAACAACCGAGTCTGCTCCGTTCCTCACCTCGTCCTCCTCAGGCAAGCCCTCGCCGACTTCGCCGCGCAAGCCCGGGCGGCGGCGGCTCTCGCGCGTGAGCGAAGCGCACGACCCGCCTGCGGACCCGATGGCGGGCGACTGGGGCGTGCCGGTGTATGGGCGGAGCCTGAGCCCGGGGATGAATGGCGGGAGTGGGTACGATAGCGGAGAGGTGCGCTCACATACTTCCTCTTCGCTGTGACGCGCCGTGCTGACGGCTCTGTACGTGCACAGGAGGACCCGAACGGATGGCGCGGATGAGCGCGTGAGGAGGAGCAACTTGGTTTCCGGTGTTCTTGCAGTCCCTTCGTCTTTCTTATCTGCAGTTGTCATTTCCCCGTCGTCTTCGAGTCATATAACCTTATCCGCAGATGCACATGCTGTCGCTCTCGACGAAGGGGAATGAGGGGAGCTCGATCGACTTAACGGCGAGGAGAGGGATGCGACTCGACTTGCGATTCCCGCTTCGCTCGCGCTATGGAAAATCGTATGAGTGTTTGAGGAAGCAGATCGGGCTGGTTATCGCTTGCCTGCCGAGGTGGAAGAGGGCGAGGTCGCGACTCGTGCTGGGGCTGTCTCGCCGCTGGTCCTTCCCTGCTCGCTCCCCACCGCTACGAGACGCCATGGCTGCCGCTGCTGTCGACTGGACCCGCATTACCTCCAAGCTCGGCCTCGGCCGCGGTGCGTCCCGCGCTGGTCTCGTGCCGTGAGCTGCGTGCTGACCCCCCCATCCTCCCGGCGCTGCCCGTAGAGACGCTCGCTGAGCTCAACGCGTTCCGCGCGCGTGCCGCTGCCGCCCGCGCTGCCAACGCCGCCGTCAAGGAGCAGAAGACGACCGTCGACTTCGAGCACTACCGCTCCGTCCTCAAGAACAAGGACATCGTCGCCGAGGGCGAGAAGCTCTTCAAGAGCTTCAAGGCCGTCGACTACGACGTCCAGGCCCAGCTCAAGGCCATTGCCGCCTTCGAGGCCAAGGCTGTGAGTCGCTTTTGCCCGCGTGGCCCGCCGAGAGCCGCCGCCGCCGCGAGCACAGGACGCGCGCGAGCAGGGCGGACACGACAGGCTGGCGCGCTCTTGT
The DNA here is from genome assembly GCA_028828645.1 of Rhodotorula sp. PL61-2. Classification (NCBI taxonomy): domain Eukaryota; kingdom Fungi; phylum Basidiomycota; class Microbotryomycetes; order Sporidiobolales; family Sporidiobolaceae; genus Rhodotorula; species Rhodotorula sp. PL61-2. Next base: position 295,900 of record JAPZQE010000007.1, on the reverse strand, counting down.
GCGCTTGTGTGGAGCATCGGAGGATTTGCGAGGTGCACAGGGCGCCGTACTCTCATTGCAGGCTGTGCGGAGCTTTGGGGCGTCCAGGGGGACCGGCTCGCATGGCGGGGTCACCGGGGCGGAGGGGGTCGAGGAGGAGCACCGCCATCTCGCCTCGCATGTGGCGCAGCAGAGTGCTGACCGTTCGCTCTGCGCACTACACACAGGTTGCGTCGGCGAAGGAGGCCGCCACCCAGGTCGAGTCGGAGCTCTCCAACCTCCAGTCGACCCTCAGCAACATCAAGGACGCCCGTCCGTTCGAGCAGCTCACCGTGCGTCTCTCGCTTCTCTCCCCTCGTTCTCTCTGTTGCGTGTACCGTGCAGCGCGCTGATCTGGCCTGTCTCGCCCGCGACAGCTTGACGACGTTGCGAAGGCGCGCCCGGAGATCACGAAGACTGTCGAGAACATGGTCTCGCAGGGCAAGTGGACCGTCCCGGGTTACACCGAGAGTGCGTTCGCATCCTTCCATTCTTTCCGTCGCGCAGGGCTGACCTCTCTTGCACCTCGTGCAGAGTTCGGCGTACGTCCCGCCTCCTCGTCCGGCGTCTCGCCTGTCGTCCCGCTGTTGCCCTTACGCCTAGCTGACTCGCCTTCCTCCCTTTCGCCTCCTTCGCGTGTCGGTTCGACGGTAACAGAACCTCAGTGCGTTTCTCCGACCTCCTCGGCCCCGTCGATCGCGACTGACTCGTGTCCCGCTCGCACTGCAGGCGCCATCTAAGCGAGCGGAGTATGCTGCACGGTGTAGACTTGGCGGGGAAAAGCTGTCGTTTCTGTGTCCAGTGCGCTTTGAACGATGCGCGAATGAGCTTGACGGAGGAACCGAAGCCCTGCACCGATCTTACGAAAGCCAAGCACGGAGAGACGGCACAGGAGGTTCCGTCCCGCCCTTGCGACTCCAGGGCTCCAGAGAGCGTCCCGCGATCGCCAGCGCCGTCGAGGCCGAGTTGCAACGCGGCCCCCTTCCGTGTCCGACGAACCTCCGTCGTCAATCCTCCTTGCCCGCCGCTCCCTCCTTGGCGCTCGCGAGATTCACCCTAGCTCTAGTACTCTCCTCGACAGCGCCGACGAGCCTGCCGGAACCTCAGCGAGGCTGTATTCGCTGATCGCTGTCCGACTATGAGCGCATCTCGCTCGACCGCCTCATCGTCCGAGGGAACGCAGGTCTCGGACGCGCCCAACCAGCCTCACATCACAAAAATCGACAGTCAGCTCGCCCTGGGCCGCACCGTCTCGCGCCAGCCCAAGCACGAGGACCCGCACTACTTCTCGCCGGACGGCGAGCTGCAGCGCAGTGTTTCCCGCCAGCAGGTGCGCTCCCGCGTATATGCCCACAACCCTCGGACGTCTGGCTGACTTTGTGTGCCATCGCAGTCCTCGGGGTGCGTTGTACACACCTTCTCGGCCGCCGGAGGTTCCGCCGTGCTGACCGTCTTGGGCATCGCAGAGCCAACTCGCACTGGTCGACCGCGACGCAGGACCCGACTGCCGACGATTTTGACTTCGAGAAGCACCTCAAGGTGAGCTGTGCTCACCGTCTTTGTCTCGAAAGGCTCCCGCTCACCCTCCTTCGACACCCAACAGCACATCCTCCGCAAAGCCGACAAGAATGGCGTTGTGCGCCGCGACCTCGGCGTTACCTTCAAGGGCCTGACCGTCAAGGGCGAGGGCTCCGGCATCTCGTACGGCCCGTCGCTCACGGGCGCGCTCCGCAGCATCCCCTCGATCCCGACCAAGATCAAGGCCGCGCGGCACCCCAAGACCAAGGTTATCCTGGACGACTTCACCGGCTCTGTCAAGCCGGGCGAGATGCTCCTTGTTCTCGGCCGCCCGGGCTCGGGCTGCTCGAGCTTCCTCAAGACCCTTGCCTGCCACACCGAGTCGTTCAAGGAGATCGACGGCACCATCTCGTACGACGGTGCGAGCCCGCAGGAAATGGCCAAACATCATCGCGGTGACCTCGCCTACCTTCCTGAGGTGCGCCGCTTCTCTCAGCCCGTGTGGCCTTCTCAAGGGCGCGGGGTGACTGACCCGCCTCTGCCCCGCAGGACGACCACCACCTCCCGCATCTCACGGTCGGGCAGACGCTTACCTTCGCCGCCGCAACGCGCACGCCCGCTGCCGGCGGTCGCATTGAGTCGCGCAAGGAGACGATCAACCGCAAGCGCGACGTCCTCCTCTCGCTCTTTGGCCTCAAGCACACCTTCAACACCAAGGTCGGAGACGACATCGTCCGCGGTGTGTCGGGCGGCGAACGCAAGCGCGTTTCGATTGCTGAGCTCATGACTACGTGCGTTTGTTCGTTCCCTGCTCTTCCTCGTCGTTCCCATCCGCGCTAACCACGATGATCAACACGCAGCGGCTGCAAGATTGGCTGTCACGACAACTCAACCCGTGGTCTCGACGCCTCGACCGCTGTCGAGTACTGCCGCGCGCTCCGCATTGCGACGGATCTCGGCAGCCTCACGACCGTTCTGTCTATCTACCAGGCGGGCGAGCAGCTGTATGAGCTCTTCGACAAGGTGTGCGTCATTTACGCCGGCCAGCAGGTCTACTTTGGCCCGATGGGCGAGGCGGTCGAGTACTTCAAGGACATGGGTTACGAGCCGCAGCCTCGCCAGACGTCGGCCGATTTCCTCGTCGCCGTCACGGATCCAAAGGGTCGCTTCCCGCGCGAGGGTATGGAGGACCGCGTCCCCAAGACGCCCGAAGACTTCGTCCGCCACTGGAAGGACAGCGAGCTCTACAAGCGCACCGTCGACGAGGTCGAGCAGCGTCTCCAGGAGCACGGCTCGGAGCAGGGCCAGCAGCGCATCGAGCGTTTCCGCGAGAGCGCGCGCGCCGACCGCGTCAAGCGCCAGAGTGACAAGTCGTCGTATCTCATCTCGTATCCGTGCGTCTTGCCCGCCTTCCCCACATTGACTCGACTGACCCGTTCATCCTGGCACAGCATGATGGTCCGCCTCGCAATGACCCGCCGTTTCCAGATGCAGATGGGCGACATCGCGACGCTTGCAATCGTGTCCATCGCCGCCCTCTTCCAGGCGTGCGCTTCACCTTCCTTGACCTCTTCGGCGGTGGGGCCTGACCACACTCTCACTTCGCAGCATCATTATCGGTTCCGTTTACTTCCAGATGCCCAAAGACACGAGCGGGTTCTTCTCTCGTGGCGGTGTAATCTTGTACGTCTTCGGCGCCCGTCTGAGACTGGAGGCGGCGCTGACCCCCGAACGGGACCACCCGCACAGCTTCGCCATCCTGTACAACTCGTTCACTGGTATGGCCGAGATCACGTCGTCGTACGCCCAGCGCCCGATCATCGTTCGGCAGCGGGGCTATGCGATGCTACGACCCTCTGCCGACATTCTCGCCCTCACGCTCGTCGACCTCCCGTTCAAGGCCATCACGATCTTCATCTTCGACGTCGTGCTGTACTTCATGGTAGGCCTCGGGTACAGCGCGGACCAGTTCTTCATCTTCCTGGTGCGTCTGCTTCCTCCGCTAGTCTCTCTCGCACCGCCTCCATGCACCCCCACTCCGTTCACGCCTCGCCGGTCCCAATCTCCTCTTCTCCTCTCACGATTCGCCTTCTCGTAAAATCATGCCGTCCGAACGGGCTCCTACCCTGCCTCCTTGCGGATCTTAGGATGCCCCGCTGACCTCCCTGTCCCACACTAGCTCTTCACCTATGTGACCAACCTCGCCATGCTCATCTTCTTCCGTGCACTCGCGTCGGCGAACCGCCACGAGCCCAACGCTACGACGATGGCTGGTATCGGCGTGCTCATCATCGCCATCTACGTTGTGCGTCTCCGTCGTCCCCGTCGCCCTTCTCGCTTTCTGACCCTCCTCCCTGGCAGGGTTACGCGATCCCGCGCCCGTCTATGCGCGTGTACTTCCGTTGGCTCTCGTACGCCCAGCCGGTCTCGTTCGGCTTCGAGGCGCTCCTTGCGAACGAGTTCCGCCGCCTTAACGTTCCGTGCGCTCAACTTGCGCCGTCCGGTCCGGGCTACGAAGGCATCAGCTCGGCGAACCAGGTCTGCACGACGGCGGGCAGCTCGCCGGGTCAAACGATTGTGATCGGTCTCGACTACCTAGCCACCAACTTTGGGTGCGCCATCTTCCCTTCTCCTTCCGGTCTCGCCTTCGCTTCGTCGCCTTCTCGCCTGCTCTTTCCCCTTCTTGTACTCACTCTGATCTGTCCACTCCTGTCCAGCTACTCGTGGGGCAACACCTGGCGCAACTTTGGCTTCGTGCGCTTCCTTCTTCCTCCCGCGTCAACCCCGCTGACATTCCCTTACCCCGTCTAACAGATTTGGGCATACTTCATCTTCTTCCTCGCGATCAACCTCATTACGTACGAGTTCCAGCGCGATGAGACTGTCGCGGGCGGCGTCATGCTTTTCCGCCGCGGCCACGCGCCGCCGGAGCTCGTCGAGGCGATCGAGGCGCCTGGTGCGAAGGCGGACGAGGAGAAGGGCGACGCGAGTGCGCGCCCGCAGGTCGAGGATAACGTCAACGAAGACGAGAAGAACAAGGCCGCCGACACGCTCAAGAGCGCGACCGACGTCTTTACCTGGCGCAACGTCAACTACACTGTCCCGATTAAGGGCGGCCACCGTCAACTCCTCGCCGACGTCTCCGGCTACGTCGCTCCCGGCAAGATGACTGCTCTCATGGGCGAGTCGGGCGCTGGCAAGACCACCCTCCTCAGTGCGTCCCGCTCCTCGCCCTCCTCGTTTCTCGCGACTCAAGCTCTCTTGTCGCAGATGTCCTCGCTCAGCGTGTCAGCACGGGCGTCGTCACTGGCGACATGCTCGTCAACGGCAAGCCTCTCCCGATCTCGTTCCAGCGCCAAACCGGTGCGTGCTCTTCGCTACATTCCCCCAGAGCTTCCGTTGATCACTCCAACGACCCGCAGGCTACGTTCAGCAGCAGGATACGCACATGGCGACCACCACCGTTCGCGAGGCGCTCATCTTCTCGGCCATGCTCCGCCAGCCACGGACGACGCCCAAGCAGGAGAAGCTCGCATACGTCGAGGAGATCATTAAGCTCCTCGAGATGGAGTCGTATGCCGAGGCGCTCGTTGGCGACGTCGGCATGGGCCTCAATGTTGAGCAGCGCAAGCGCCTTACCATTGCCGTTGAGCTCGCTGCCAAGCCCGCGCTCCTCATCTTCCTCGACGAGCCGACGTCCGGTCTCGACTCGCAGAGCTCATGGTGCGTAGCCGCCTGGCATTCTTCTAGACGTCGACACGCCTTGGCAACTTGCTCTTCCATCGCGACTCGATGCTGACCTATCCCTCGCTCAGGTCTATCATGCTCCTGCTCCGCAAGCTCGCTGACCACGGCCAGGCCATCCTCGCGACGATCCATCAGCCGTCGTCCGAGCTATTCCAGACCTTCGACCGCCTCCTCCTTCTCATGAAGGGCGGCAAGACCGTCTACTTCGGCGACCTCGGCGAGAACTCGAAGACCATGCTGTATGTTCTCCGTCCTCGTTTCTCTCCCCTGCGATCGTGCTCACCCTTGAACGGCTCGCAGCGAGTACTTCCACGCTCGCACTGACAAGAAGTGCGGTGAGCGGGACAACCCTGCCGAGTGTGCGTCATCCTCAGCGTGCTTTCCGGCTTGTGCAGCGCGAGCTCACCTCGAACCCACCCCGCAGACATCCTCGACGTGATCGGGGCCGGCGCTTCCGCCAAGTCTGACAAGGACTGGTCGTCGCTCTGGAACGAGTCGGACGAATCGAAGAAGGTGCAGACCGAGATCGACCGCTTCCACGACGAGAAGAAGAACGAGGCATCGCAGGCGGACCAGTCGCCCGACTCGGGCCTCGGCTACGCCGCGCCGCGGTACCTCCAGTTCACCATCGTCCTCAAGCGCGTCTTCCAGCACTACAACCGCGACCCCACCTGTGCGTCGCTCCCTACCGCCTCTCCCATTGTCTTTGCGCTGACCTTGCTTCCGCAGACGTGATGTCAAAGTTTATGCTCAACGTCGTCGCCGGCCTGTTCATCGGCTTCAGGTGAGCCTCGCGCTCCCTTTTTACACGCCGCTCCCTTCCTCCTTTTCCTCCCTTGCTCGTCTTCCGAGGCGCAATCGTCATTCAAGGTGATACTGACACTTGGCTTTCGTCGCGCAGTTTCTGGAAATCGCCGCACGACCAGACCGGCACGCAGGTGCGCTGACTTCCCCTCGTCCCCGCCCACCTGTCACTTACGCCCGTTCCACCCGAAGAACTTCCTCTTCGCCGTCTTCATGGCTGTTGTCCTCTCCGCCCCGCTCTCGCAGCAGCTCCAGCCCAAGTTCCTCGGCCTACGCCAGCTCTACGAGGCGCGTGAGCGGCCGAGTAGGATGTACTCGTGGCCCATTTTTGTCATCACTTCGATCATCGTCGAGATGCCGTACAACATTGTCTGGTGCGCTGATCTCTGAGCTTTCTCGCTCGAGCGCAGCGGTGGCTGACCTCGCAATGTCATTCAGCGGCACGATCTTCTTCGTCTGCTGGTAGTGCGTCCCTTCCTTCGCCCTTCCCATTACTTGCTACCATGCTCACCTTTCACGCATACGCAGCTGGACCGTCGGCTTCCGTTCGTCGCCTTGTACCTCTACCCCTTATTCCCCCTGACCCTCGTCTCCTTCCCGCAGCTACCCAGACGAGCAGGGCCGGCTACGCCTACTTCATGCACGTTCTGTTCGAGCTCTACTTCCCGACGTTCGCTCAGGGTGCGTCCCGCTGTACTCACGCTCGTTGTGCGTGACCTGACCTTCCCACCCGCAGCCGTCGCCTCGTTCTCGCCGACGCCCATGGCCGCTTCTGTCCTCTTCTCGACGCTCTTCTCCTTCGTCATTATCTTCAACGGTGTCGTTCAGGTACGACGCGCGCAGTCCTGACATCTAATCGGGGGGGCGCTTACCCTCCCTCTCCGCCCCGCAGCCTTACGCGCAGCTACCGTACTTCTGGCGCTCGTGGATGTACAGGTGCGCTTCTTCCCCTCGGGCGCAGTGAGAGAGAGCCAGCCGCTGACGGAATTTCGCCGTAGGCTCACGCCGTTCACGTACCTGAGTGCGCCTTGTCGTTCGGCTGTCCCCCTCCTCCCGCGTACTGACTCGCGCTCGTGCTCGCAGTCGAGGGACTCGTCACGAACGCGATGGGCGGGCAGAAGTTGAGCTGCACCTGGGAGCAGTTCCAGCGCGTCATCCCGCCCGCCGGCCAGGACTGCCTCTCGTTCCTCTCGACGTACAACGCGAACGCGGGCAGCTACGCCGAGGTCCTCCCCGACGGCGGTTGCGGACTATGCCCGTACGGCTCGGGCGACACGTACCTGTCGACGCTGAACATGAGTACGTGCCTGCCGTTTTATTTCCCTCCTCCCGGTGCTCACGCTGCTCCTCACCACAGGCTTCTCGCACCGTTGGCGCAACCTCGGGTTCTTCATCGCCTAGTAAGGATCCTCTCTCGTCTTCATTTCAGGGGAGAAGCTAACGTCGCGATTTCCATCCCTCATTCCTCCGTGCTCCTCATCTCCCTCGTCGCTCTTCTTCTCCCTCTCGCAAACACCTCACTTCCGCCTCGCAGCATCCTCTTTAACATTGCCGCCGTCTTCGTCGGGTTCTACCTGTACTCGATCGCGGACTGGTCTTCGTGCGTCCTGCGCTCCTTCCGCCGCCTGCCCTCTTTCTCCGACACTTGTATTCCTCTGCTTCGTCTGCCCGTCACACACACCCAAGTTCGATCCGCTGACCGTCACGATCGACGCGCAGGCTCTCGTTCAAGTCCAAGAAGAACAAGAAGGGCGACGCGACGCCGCCGCAGGACAAGTCAACCAAGGAGGGCGCCGTCCCGCCGCAGGCCCAGGCGTCTGACTAGACGCTTCTTTGCGCGATGGCGCTCACCGAGGCGCTGGCCGCGTGCCGACGCTTCAACCGTTGTTTCGAGGGCACCGAAGGGACGACGGATCAGCTCGCACTACTCTAGACTAGCCGCTCCTCCCTTTTCTCTGTACATCTCCTAATCCCGTCTGTACACTCTGTCAGCGTCCTTCTGCGGCGACGCAACGTTGGACAATCTGGACTTGCTGTCGCACCGAAGCTGGCACGCGGCAGACTGTCTGCGCGAACGACCTCAACCCGAAAGGTGGGCGATGGGCGCATTCCTCAAGCTGCCGTAATCCAGACAGGCGGATGTACCAGTCTTGCGTGTGCTGCGGGAGGTCTCACCCTGTGCAAGGCGTCGAGTGAGTGCATGCAGAGGGCGGAGGCGTGAGGCGGTGCCCTCGTCCAACCCCCGCTCCGTCCTCCCCGCGACGTCCGCGGCCCGCAGCGCCCGCAGGACAGCCGGATCAGCTTGTTGCGCTTATTGTACCCTAAGCAGCAGCAGTACTGCCCGCCCCGCCCCGCCCGGGCGCTGTGATGCCTGCGCTCCCGCCGAGCACTCTCCACCTCTGTCCGCCTCTGCCTCGCCTCACCGCTCCACCGCGCCCCGAGAGGCTGTACAAGCGGCAAGCGCTGTCCACTAGTACCGGTGAGTCCATCCAGCGCGAGATCCGTGCACAGGACGAGGGTGGGCGCGCGTCAGGGCTCTCACCCGGCTGAGCCGTCGCTCGGTGTTGGCCTCTCGCCGCTCTCTCGCGCGTTGACATCGGAGGACCAGGGCTGACCGCGCACCGCTCCGCCCCTCCACGTTCTACGACTTGTCCTGCGCCTCCTTCTCCGATTCACGTGCGCCGCCGCCGCTTCCCGATCCGCCTCATCGCTTCGCGCGTCGAGCAGGAGCAGGTGCGCACGCTCCCCGCCCAACCCTCTTGCGAGCGCGCGCTGACGTCCTGTCCCTCGCTCTGCACCATTCAGCTTCGACCTCGGAGGACCCGACCCCATCCGAGCCCACGAGCCAAGCATCCTCGTCCAGCCCCTCCGAGCCCGCTTCCCTTCCGGGCGACTCGAGCTCTTCCCCCGCCGCTCCGACCAGCTCTTCCGCCCCGTCCACCTCTGCCTCCGAGTCCACAGAGCCCCCTTCCAGCTCGAGCAGCACGACCAGCATGGACTCGACTACAACGAGCGCTCCCGAGACCTCGTCGTCGTCCTCAGGTGGGGGCGATCCCACGTCGTCCCCCACCTCGTCTGCGCCCGAAGAAACGACGACGACAGCGGCGCCGACGACGACAACAACAACGACAACAAGCTCACCCGGTTCGAGCACTTCCCCTCCCGCGCCCTCATCCAGCACCAGCGAGCCAACCTCGTCTTCTTCCTCCCCCCCTCCCTCCTCGTCTTCACCGTCTCCAGACCCGCCCGCGTCCAGCTCAACAACGACGCCTGCACCAACAACGTCCTCGAGCTCGGCGACCACGCCCGCACCCTCGACTTCTTCGAGCAGCGAGACGACCACTCCCGCACCCTCGAGCAGCTCGACACCCGATCCCTCCTCCTCGACGACGACTTCCGAACCCTCTTCCTCCTCCTCCAGCGCCCTACCATCCTCGTCTTCCTCGTCTGACGTCGTGTCGAGCGCGACAACGAGCGCAACGACAACGGAGGGAGCACCGTCAAGCTCGACTGCGGAACCGACGACGACCAGCTCGTCGGGCGACGTTCCTTCCACGACATCAGCTCCCGCCTCCGATGCTGTGTGAGTTTTCTCTGGGCTTCGTCGCCCGTGCGTCGCTGACCGCTCTCCCCGCCTACAGAAGTTCGGCGCAGCAGTACACACGCACCTCAACTTCCGAATACACCCTGACGACCTCCGGCACTGTGATCGTCGTCACGTCAGTCGTCACCGCCATCGTGAGCGGCGCGGACCCTTCGGCGAGCGGCGGCGCCGGCGGCCGTAACCTCAACGGGTCGGACTCGTCATCGCAGGCCTTCTTTGATAATACGGGCGCCGTTGCCGGGACATTCGTCGTTGTCGGCCTCGTTGCCGCGGGAATCGTCGTCGGGCTGGGCTTCTTCTTCCTCCGGCGGAAGCGCCGGCGCCAGCTCGACGAGGACATCCGCGTTGCGGCGGGCGGGGCAGGCGACGGCGGGGCGGGCATCAACCGCTTCGCAGACGATGACGACGACGAGGAGTCGTTCGAGCACCTCGGCGCCGGCAGCGAGGGCCACCTTTCGAGCAACTACATGAGCTCGTACGGGACCGTCCCGCTCACCGCCGCCGCTGCAGGGTTCGCGACGCATCCTTCGAACGGGTACGACCCCGCGGCGCCCGCGGGCGCAGCTGGCGCAGGCGGGTCCGCCGGCAGGCCCTCGTACGATCTCGGCCACTCGCCGTCGCAAAGCCAGGGGTCGATCGGCCCCGCTGCGTACAACTACGGCGCGGCCGCGGCCGCCGCGCCCGCTGCGTACGGCGCGTACGGGCTCGGCGGAGCCGGAGGCGGCGCGAGGAGCCATGAGGGCGTCTTGCATGAGGACTGGGCGGAGTATGTCGATGCGGGCGCGGCGGGGTACGACAGGGGCGCGAGGTCGGGCGAGGGCAGTCTGGGCGAACCGGGGAGCCATGAGGGGTTCCGTGCGTCCTCGCCTCCATCCTACTCTTTGTCGTACAAGGATGCTGACGCGCTTCCGATGACAGTGCCCGCCGGCTCCTCGGAGGACTCGCACTACCCCGCTGTGGACGAGATGCAGCAAGTCGCCTCGTTCCGCAACTCGCTCTATGGCAACGCCGCGTTCGACCCCTCGAACGGCGGCGGCGGAAGCGGGAACGGCAGTGCGTACGGCGGGATGCAGCAGGATCCGCCCCAGGCCCCGCAGCGCGCGGCGGACGACCGCCTCGACCCGAGCGCGATCCGCGCAGTCGACAATCACAGCGCGACGAGCCTGGCGGACGAGCACGACTACTCGAGGAGGATCTTGCGGTGCGTTTCCTTGTCACTCTTTCGGCGGCGGGAGAGAGCAGGGCTGATCCGCCCCTTCTTCGGCCGGCAGCATCGCCAACCCCTCCGACTAGCCGCTCCACCTCCTCCATCTCCTCCGCCCTCTCACCTCGCCTCACGCCCGCTCCCTCGAGAACCTCCTCGTTACGGGACGACATACCTGTCGGTACTACGCCTTCCTGTTTATACGCATTCCCCTCCTGCCTCACCCTCGCACCGCATCTCTTTCCCATCCTCTTGTGCCTTATGTAGGACCCCCTTGTCTCACATTCGCTCAGCTTAGGACCTCCCGCCCCAGGGCTCCGCCCGTGTGCGCGGGTAAACGGACGCTCGCGTGCGCCGCCTCCCCTGCCTCTTTTTGTTGGAACACATAGTCGGAATTTCCTCCCTCTCTTGCGTCTGTGCGAGACGGAGATGTAGTGCTTCACGAACGAACGACAGGGGTGCTACAGTCTACACACGGTCGACGAGGAAGGAAGGAGAGAGCGTACTGCGTGCCAGCGCCAGGCTCAAGAGTGTCCATGCCCCCTTTCTACTCACCTCCATCCCCCTCCTCCCCCCGCGTTCACGCTCACGTCCGCGCCCCCGCTTCCGCCTCGAGGCTCGCGGCGAGGCCCATCGCGAGCGCGAGCGAGTCCATCGAGGCGCGCGGGTCGGCGCCGCTCGAGGGGGCGACTTCGGCGTGTGCACCAAAGGGATCCGAGGAGTCGTGCTCGCCGGACGACGGAAGAGCGGCGGGAGGTGCCGAGGGAGAGGTTGAGGAAGCGGAAGGAGCTGCAAACGAGCGAAAGGGGTCAGCATACTGCGGCCTTCGAAAGAGTGTGGCGCGACAGAGACGATGGGGAGGCTTCGATTGCGCAGCCAGGGAGAGAAAAAAGAGCTCACTAGCTGCAGCAACACTTGGCGCGACCGGCGCGACCGCCGTCCTCGCCGCCTGCACGACGACGACCGGTTCCTCCTCCTCCTCCCCGCCAATCGAACTCGCATAGCTTTGCCTCGCCGACCCGCTGTCGCCGTTCTCGCTGCGGGGGACCCCCGAAGTGCGGCTGAGCAAGCTCCCACGCTCGCTCCGCTCGTCCTCCTCGATATCGGTGAACCCGTCTTCGCCGAACCCGCTCGGGAAGCCCAGCTGGAACGGGATCTGCGACAGGCCTGAGCCGAACCCGCTTCGAACCGAGATCGCAGCGCTCTGCACGCGCTCGCCGCCGCCACCTGGGCCAGCGGGGGAGGGCTTGGACGAAGTGGGGCGTTGCCCCGCGAAGGGGAGGAATGGCGCTGGGAGGGGGTCGTCGTCCTCGTCCGCCTCGGGCCCGTCCAGCGACAACACAGCAGGCGCAGCTGCGGTGTCGATCGGCGCAGTGACGTTGACCGGCAGCCCAAGGCTGACAGAGGAGGTGCTCGCCCCGCGCCCGAGGCTGGGACGACGGTCGCTCCCGCTTGCGGAGGACGCCGACGGCGGCATGAACGGAATGCCCTCGAGGAGCGAGCCGTCCGACATGCCGCTCGCAGTCGAGTCGCGGCTCGTCGAGGGGGTCATCGCGCTCGAAGACGGCGTCCGGGCGTCGCTGCCGGAGGGGGACGGCGTCCAGGCAGACATGCTCGCCGTGAGGGGGCGGACCTGGCTGCCCGTGTCGAACGCTTCGGACGAGCGGGCGGACTGCGGAACGTCGAAAGACGCGCCCGAGGCGGTGTTCAGCAGGCGGGCGTTGCTTCCCAGCGGCGCCGCGGGTGGCAGCGGCGAGTTCGGGTTCGTGAACGTGACGGTCTGCCCCTGAAGGAATTGCACTGACCCCTCGGACGCGAGCGACGACGCCGTCCACCGCGAGGTGTCCGTCGCGGTCGAGGTCGGACGCGACTGCAGCGCTTCCTTGACCGTCACCTGTGAGTCGATGCGCGAGTGGCCCCTCGCCCCGGCGCCGGTGCCGTCCACTGACGCACGGTTCGAGTCGTCGAAGGGGTTCGCGCTCGAGCCCGGGCTTGTCGGGCTCGTCGGGCTCGCAGGCATCGCCGGCGAGCCCTGTGCACCGATCTTGACGAGCCCGGCTTGGCCCTTCTGCAGCTCGACGCGGCGGACACCCTGCCCCGAGACGGGCGTGATGATCTGCGGAGGGTCGAGGATGTACGACATGGTCGACGTCGCTGAGCGCGTCGTGATGGTCGAGAGGTGCGATTGTGCCGAGCGGGAGCGCGGATCGCCGAGGCTGGACATGTCACGACCGCCGGGCGAAGAACTGGCGGGAGAGAGGAACGAGGCGGTTGGGGAGGACCCGGAGGTCGGGGGAGGGAAGGGGAAGCCGGAGGTGGGGCGACTCGACTGTTGCTGGTCCGGCGAGCCGGAGGGCGTGCCCGCGAGCGGAGAAGACACTTTCGGCGCGTTCGGCAGCTTGAGGTCAAGTCCGGGCGAGCGCGGCGGGCGGATCGGCGCGCCGTTCGCAAGCGTGCCATGCGGGACGGCAGGCGTGTCTGGCGTGAGGACAGGCGGAAGCGGGTTGAGCTCGATGATCTCGGCGCCTGCAAGCGCGAGCGAGTCCCGGCTCGCCATGCTTGTCGGGATGGACGCTCGAAGCGCTTGGCTGCGCGGCGGAGGCATGGCGCTGTCGCGCTCTGCCCCCGCCTCGCCGTACGCACCGCGTTGGGCGTCTGCGATGGACATGGATGAAGAATGCGGCGGGATGTAGGCGATAGGGATAACGTTGGTGTGTGACGAGCGGAAGGAGAACTCGGAGGTGTGGATCGAGTTGGTGTCGTCGAAGTCGCCAATCGACGAGCGGTTCTGATCGCCAAAGGGGTTGTCGTCCTGCAGGCGTGCCAGTGTTCAGCCTCGCTCGCGCTCTTGCAGATTCAGTACAGTCCGAGCGCACCTCGGAAGTCCTGCCCGTCACGAGAGCGTCGCCTTCACGGAGCGCGCCGCCGGGACTGGTGTTCCTGCGGTTGACGGCGTCTCCACCCGGCGCGTCCATGTGCAAGTGCACGGACGTGCGCTTGGCAACGCCGTCCGTCGCGCCGCCGGGCGAGAGCTGTTGAGTATTGCGCTTCTCGGCAAGCCTACTCTGACGCTGCGAGAGGTGCCGCGAATACTTGCGGCGACTGGCTGCGAGTCCGCGCGGGCGCCACCAAAAGAAGTAGATGGCGGCGAGGATGACTACGACGCCGACGACGCCTCCGACCGCCCCGCCCGCCGTTGCGCCTGTCGATGTGCCGCCGCCGCCGCTGCTCTTGCCGGACGAGCCGTCGTCCTGGCAGATGCGCTTGGGGCACGCCGAGCAGCTGCGGCCGGTCTGAACGCAACTTTGGCCTGCAGGGCACGTCGGGCAGTCGTTCACGGGGTCGGTACACGCGAGGCAGTTGGACGACATGGACGCGGCGCGTGCGGAGGCGATGAGGACGGCGAGGGCGACAGGAGGAAACGGTGCGCCAGGCTTCGGTAGGAGGACGAGTCCGGCTCTGTCCTAGTATGAAGCGATTACACGACGGCAAGTGCGCGGCAGAGGAGCGAGGACGAGCGCGACACCCCCGTCTCTCCGCCTCGAGGAGGTCCCGTCCGCAGCACAACGTCTCGCTCTTTTCTGGGGCAGGTGCGCGTCCATAGCTGGCCGGAGCGAACCTGCGCACCACTTGCGCGCATTCCCATTTCCACAACTATCAGCGCTTCCCGCTTCCCAGTCTCCTGAAGCACGCGTCCCGTGCGCGACCGGACGCGCAGACCCTCGAAGACAGCATCTCCGAGACGATCGCGGCACTGCGTTGTGCGAAACAGGCTTGCAAGGTTAGACAGCCCGCTGACAATTCCGACGAAAGCTCCGCAGGTTAAGCGAAGCGAAGGGGCGTTCACGGTGCCACTAGTGGGGGTTGCGATGCTCGAGCTGTGTGGAGCGCTCTTCGCGCCTTATGTGATATCACGGCGTCCAGCGAGCGCTGCGGAAACGTGGAGCTCGATGTTGGGCGCTGCTACACGTGCTTAGGGAGGAGAAAGAAGACCGTAAGCGAGATGAGCGTGAAGAGCGTGAAGAGCGGTGGGAGAGCGAATCGCAAGCTCGCGCCGTGGAGCGAGCAGGTACACGCGAGTCCCCTCGCCCTCCACTGGTGGTCCGCCTAGTGCACCCGAACGAAGGGGGGTTTCTTTCCGTGAAGTGGGGGCAACATCTCGCTCCGAGTCGCCCATCGAGTAGCAGAAATCTACGCAAGCCGCTCGGGGAGGAAACGCTACCGCAGTGATACCCGTGCGGTCGAAGGTGGGCATCGGGGCGTAGCGATGATCAGAATGTAAAGCGACGCAAGCGAGCAGGCGGACCTCCAGCATACAAAAGCGCAGCAACTGTTGTAGACCCGCGCCGCGCCACCTAATTCCCGCATGCGTGAATACGCTTTCACACGCGCATGCACCAGTCGCTCTTAATCGCCCGAAGCCGCCCACCAAGTCCCGACGAGGATCCCGAGAAGCGGCTGCGATGAAGCGCAAGAAGCGGTGCGATGAGGGAGTCGGTTGCGCCTGAGATTTTGCGCCGCTCCAAGCATTCTCAGCAGCCTTAGAAGCCAGAAGCACGAGTCGCGGCGAGCAGCGGAGGTCAACGCTCGTTGACGTCGGGGCGAGGGTCTCGTTGCTCCCCATCGCTCGCCCCCCATGCTTCCTGCAAGCCCCGCCCTAACTCTGCGCAGCTGCTGGCGTCGACCCACCGTGTGCGCCCGTGCGCAGATCCGCCTCGCCCAGGTCGCGCGACCACCGCACACCGTCCGCTCGTTCGCATCGACCCGTCCTCGCTTCGCTGCTCCTGCTGTGTCGGCAGAGGTGGATCACTACGGCGTGCTGGGCGTGTCCAAAGAGGCGACCCGCAAGCAGATAAAAGAGAAGTTCTACGAGGTGTGCTCCACCCTCGTCCTTGCTGCACACTTGCACTGTGCTCACCTGCCCGCCCCTGCGCAGCTCTCGCGCAAGTACCATCCAGACGCTCCCTCAACGTCGTCCGACACGCCCGAGCAGCGCACCGCACGCTTCCAGCAGGTTCGCCCTTCCTTCACCGTCCGCCGCCCCACCATGGCTAACCCTTGCGGCGCTTTCCTGCAGCTCTCGCAATCCTACAGCGTCCTATCCGACCCCTCCTCCCGGCGCTCGTACGACCTCTCGCGGACAGGGTCCGCCGTCCCGCCTCACCGCCGCAAGCCCGGTCACCCAGGTTACACCGCTGCGTCGGGCGGGATGGGCTACAGCGGCGCCGATGCGAGCGGGCGGTCCGACGGCGCATGGACGGACAACGACGAGCGCCGGTCGCGCGCCAACTATGCGTGGCAACACCCCTCACGGGCCGGGTTTCAATCCGCCGGCGAGGCCGCGAGCGGGCACGCGCACGCGCGGCACGACCCGTTCGCCAGCAAGAGGGCTCGCGCGACTCAAAGCGCGACGGACCACTTTGCGACGTATGCGGCGAGGGCGAGCGCTAGGAATGCGCAGCAGGCGGGCGCGGGCGGCGCAGCGGGCAGCCACTACCGGGCTGGGACGTCGGTCTTTGGCGCGGACAAGGCGGAGGAGGAGAGCAGGCTTATCAACGATAGCTCGACGCTGCGGAGCGGGCAGGTGCGTCTCTGCTTCACCATCCTCCGACACGGAAGAACGTCCCGCTTACTCTCCGCATGCAGGTCGCGGTCGTCTTCCTTGCCGTCTTCGTTGTTGCCTACTCCTTCAGCCATCGAAAGGACAAGCACGAAGAGAAGAGTAGGCGCTAGAGCGTATCATGTTGTAGATTGGGGACGATCTGGAGCGGGAAACTCCTGAGACGCGAGGAGCGAGGAGGGCGACTCGGATGCAACACTTCGGATGGTCACGCTCTCGTCGGTCAGCCGATCTGAACGTACTTGCAGAAGCCTAAGCGAAAGTATGCGTTCACCAGAGCCGAAGAAAGGGTTCATCGCGGTCGCTCCTCGCTGGCGGGGGGTCGACGTCGTCTTGACCCGATCCGCTCCTCTCGTCACGCTCGGCTGGAGTGCGCCAGGTGCCTATATCGTATTATTCACCGCTCACACACAGCCGAATCACCTTCGCCCACCCAAACCTCGATCTCACCTCCCGCTCGCTCCGCCTCCCTCCGCCCCATCGCCTCCCCTCTGCGCACCCGCCGCTTTACCAGCGCACGATGACGCTCATGGATCCCTCCCAAGGGACCGAGATGGAGCGCTTGTGGGCTCTGCTTAGCGAGCTCTCGTCGCAGCTCTCGCACAACCGCCAGCAGACAGAGGAGCTGCATCGAAGGGCAGAGGAGCTAAAGGTGCGTTGCAGCGCTCTGATGGTGCGCACAGTTGCTTCGGACCGCGAGGCTGATGCTGTGTGCGTGGTGCACGCAGGCGCAGGCGGTGCATACGCAGACGGGCTTCACCCTCCGGCGGTTCAACATGGACGTGAGCCAGGGTGCGTTTCGACCCCCTCGCTCGCCTGGGCACCTCATTGACGACTGTGCACCCCGGGCAGAGGAGTTTGAGTCGGAACTCGAGCGGTTGAATGTCTCGCTCGTGATGGAGAACCAGACGCTGCAGCAGGAGAACCGGCAGCTGTCGAGCCTGCTCAAGGACTACGAGAGCACGCTCGAGGCGGTCATGGGCAAGTTCCGGGCGCATGCGGTGCGTGTGATCCTCCCTACCGTCCGCCAGAAGAGCGGAACTGACCCCGCCCGTCCACAGCACGCGACGCAGCAGCACGAGCTGGACCTGACGCGGCACTACGAGTCGCTCCTGCTTAACATGCCCGTCTCGATCCCTCCTCCCGCCGACATGCGGCAAGACCCGTCGAACGCCGAGGCGCCGCCGATCGACCCGCTGCATCTCCAGCTCTCGCTATCGCATCTCGCGTCGCTCGTGCGCAAGGCACTCCGCGCGCTGCAGGGCGAGGACCCCGAGGACTCGACGAGCCCGCTTCTGCTCCCAATGGGGATCGGCCAGGCCGCCGAAACGCTGTCGAACGCGCTCTCGTCCGGCGGCGCCGGCAATGGGGCGGAAGCGCCACCGTCGCCCACCTCGTCGGTCGCGTCCTTCTCCTCAATCGCATCGTCCGCTCTGCATGCGCCGCCCTCGTCCTTCGGCGCAGGCGACGAAGCCGACCTCGACCGCCTCCTCGCGTCGCACCACCCCTCGACCGCGCGTTCGCGGACGCTTGAGTCGGAAGGGGGGTACATCTCCCGGAGCGCGACGTCCGATCCGCACTACGTGCCGACGACGTCGACGTCCTCGCTCGTGGCGAGCCCGCCGACGCCGGGACAGCCGACGCCCGTCCGGGACGAGATGGCGGCGCGCGGGCTGGGCCCGCTCGACGAGCCGCTGCAGCGGGAGATCGAACTCGAGGCGCTCCGGAAGGAGAACGAGGAGCTGAAGCGGTTGTTGGGGATTGCGGAGGAGGTCGAGGAGGAGGCCAAGGCGCGCGACGCGCGGCGAGCGAGCGAGGAGGGGAAGGAGGAGGACGAACGCGGCGGCGTCGGACGCGTTCAGAGCAAGGAGGAGCTGATTCGCGCGGCGGAGCAGGAGGACGAGGCGAAGGCGCACGCGGGGCAGACAGAGGCGCTGCAGGAAGAGAGGGGCAATGCGGGAGGCGGCGGCGCGAGCGTGGCGGAGGAGGCAGAGAAGCGCGCGGCATCGAGTGCGGTCGACGATGAGGAGCTCGAGATCTAGCCCGCTCGTCCCTGCGCATGTACAGACCCGCTCACCCTCGTTGTGCTGTTCTCCCTCGTCGTGCCCCTCTTTACCCATACCGTGCATGTACCGATACCCTACATTGCCCTCGCTGCTTTCCAAGCGCCTCGAGAGTGGCCAAGACGTCGTGTCGTTAGGCATGTACGCTTACACAGCGATAAACAACGCGATCCTGCCCGCTGCCAAGCTCCCGAATGATGACTCCAGCGCGCCGCCGGCCCACGCCTACGCGACGGACGACTCCTGCGAGTCGACGAGCGTGTCCTGGCTCAGCGGCGGGTAGCGCGGTACCGCGCCCTCGTCCTCCACCTCGAGCTCGCCGGCCGTCCCCGATGGCGAGGGCGGCCTGCTCCCCTCTGCCGTGTGCTCGTCCACCGCCTCCTCCTCGTCCTCCCCTTCGTCGCCGTACAGCGCGACCGCCACAGCAGCAGCATGCACGACCTCCTTCCTCGGGCCATACGCCTTTCCCTCCTGGACCTGCGACACCTCCGGGCTGCTCCCCACCCTCGCAGCCATCCCTGCCGACCCGCCGCTGAGCCTCCCGACCCAGCTCGCCTGGCTGAAACCCTGGCTCGCGCCCCCCGCGCTGGCGGAGGACGAGGAGGGAGCCGAGAGCGCCTGGCTCCCCCACGGCTCTGCCGGCCCGTCGAACGGGAGCGGCGGGACGGGCGGGAGGGCCGAGAAGCTCGCCTGGGAGCCGAGGAGGAGGCTCCTCGCGCCTGCAGAGGTCGCGCTCGTCGCTGACGCGAGCGACCGCGCCGAGCGCGCCGAGGATTGCGATGTGTGCGGTGTGCCTGAAGGCTGGGACGAGGCGGCGCTGAGGAGGGCGTAGGGCGGCGCCGAGGGGGAAGAGAGCTGCGCAACGTGACGCCGCGGGGGATCGTACGGCAGCGGGTGGAGCGCAGAGGTCGAGGACGCGGGCGCGAGCGTCGTGTGCGAGAAAGCAGCGCCGGAGTGGGCGGTGTAGGGGGAGGGGACGGCGTTGGCGGGATCGGTATAGAGTGAAGGCGCGACATCGAGGGGCGGAGGGGGAGGAGGCGCAGACGGGTTCGAGACTGATGCGTGAGGAGGGGGCGCATATCCTGCGCTTCCATTGAGGAGAAGAGACGCAGCGGAAGAGCCGTTCAGCGACGTCGCCGGGTCCGCGTGCAGTTCCTGGGGCGACAGCGCCTCGGAGGTCGTCCTGCGCAGGCTGCGCAACCTGTCCGAATCAGGCTGGACTACGCCGTTCGACGGGCCAGCGGGCGCCCATACCTCGGGGTCGAGGTACGAGCTAGACGAGCTCGTGCGTGTGCCGGCGTGCCCACTGCAGCTCTCGACGACGTGCGGCTCGGGGAGCATCGGCACGTCCTCGTCCTCATCTTCTGCGAGCGGAGGCGCACGCGCAGAGGGCGGCGCGGCGTGCACCTGCTCGCGGACGGCGGTGTTCATGTCAAGCGTCATGGGGAGGCCCTGAAAACGCGTGACGAAGTTGAGCGCCTTGCGCGGCAGCGGTGCCGAGGCGGGAACAGGCGCAGGCGCCTTGCGCGCGACGGGCGGCGATGGCGATTCCTGGTCAATGGCCTTGCGCTTGCCGAGCTTCACGGCGCTCGGCTGAGAGCTCCGCATGCGACACTCCTCCTTCGCCAACTCCTGCGGCTGCACGGGTGCCGGCTCACCACGCTCGCGTGCCTTGTCCGCGGCGAGCGCTGCATGGCGCCAGCGCTTCCTGCGCTCGTCGTCCCTCCTTGCCTGTGCGCGCGCCTCCGCCTGGGCGCGAAAAGGGCGGAGGTAAAGGTTCTCGAGCTCGGAGAGCGAATGCGCGATGCGGTCATGGGAGAGCTTGAAGTGGGCGTCTGCTCGCGAACGGTCGCAGGTTCGAGCGAGAGGTGGGGGCGAGAAGGTCAGCCTGCGTGCACGCTTGGCGGTGATCCAGCTTGGCGTAAACGTGGAGAGCAGTACGTACAGTGCAGTCTGGTGGTCAACCGTTCGCGCAGCTGCGTTGCACGAGGGCGAGAGTAAGGGTCAACACGGCGACGGGAGGCCAGAGCGTGCGCACCTTGTCGACCTCGGGGAGGTCTGTGTCGCCTGCCTGGCCGTAAGAATGCGACGCTCCTGGCATACGAGCAATCGCTGCAAGCAGGGCGAGCGGGGACAGCGACGAGGCGCGTCAACGACCGGGTCAACCTCGCGCAAGGTGAGCATGTCAACCCGCGCGTCTCGCTTCCACTCTGGGCGCATATGAATCGGGGACTTGTTTGCGATCTTACTACAGATCTCCTGAATTGCTAGTGAACGCGTCTGCGAGGAAGCCTGAGGGAGGCGGTGTCTCAGGGAAAGGAGATCCCCGCTGCTCTCGCCTCCTCTCTTTCCGGTACCTTCAGGGTGCGCAGCCTCTTTCGCGATTCCATGTCACAAAGCGTACACAAGCCGCTCTGACAAGGGGGAGGGGGAGGTAAGCGCGGGTCATTGTCTGTGATCGCCTCGACCGAGTCGCCCCCCGTGCGCGCTTCCCTGCCCGTGCGAGCCTGTCAAGAGCACCAGCAGTCCCGCCAGCTTTGTCTCTGTCGCCGAGCCGCGCCAGCCTACCCGCCTGCGCCCGCCGCCACCCTCCTCGCGAGCGTCTGCCCACTCGAGCACACTCGTCCGCGCGCGCCCCTCGCCGCCGCCGTTGCCGCCCGTCGCCGCCCCCCTGCGCCCCCCTTGCGCGCGCTGCGATGCTCAAGTTCTTTGGCGGGGTCAGCAGTGCGCCCGACCAGACCACGCCCAAGGCCTCGGACCAGCGCAACCCGTTCGACTTTCTCTCGCCCGCATCGCGCAAGGGCTCCACCGCCGTCCCCGCGCCCTCTGCGAGCGCGTCCGGGAGCGGGTCCAGCTCGGCCCAGGCGACGCCCAGCGGCAGCGGGAGCGGCACTCCTGCCCTCCGCGCGTCGCTCTCGGCGCAGAGCGTCCCCTTGTCGGCCGCCGCCGCAGCGCGAGGCGGTGTCGATCCGCCGCCCACCCCTGGCGCCAGCACCCCGCAGACCCCCGGAGGCGTCCGGAGCCAGCCCACGACAGGTGCGCACTCTGCCCTTCATTCCAGTGCATCCTGCCAGGAGCAGCCCGCGGATCCCGGCGAGATTGCCTTGGGTCTCCGAGAGCGCAGCGGGAACTGACGCATCTCTTTGCCCTTCGCTCCCCGTCCCTGTTGCTCCTGTCCACGCGCCGTCCCGTGCCTCTGCCCTGCCTCGCCTCGTCCCTTGGATCTGAACCCTCGCCCTCTCCCTCTCTCCCCATCCTTCTCCCCTCCCTCCCCTTGACGCTCTTCCTCGTCAAACTCTCGCGGCTTCTCGCGTATGTAACATGGCGACCACTACCACCGCCGCGTCTGCCTCGTCCTCGCACGCGTCGTCACGCTCGCGCTCTCGCCGCACCGCCTTCACCGCCTCCTCATCGCCCACCCCTGACGACCCGCCGTCACCACCCATCTCCACTGGCGCACCTTCGCGCGCCTCCGCCTCGTCGTCCTCTGCTCGCCCCGACTTCGAATCCGCCTATTCGTGGTCGTCGTTCACCTCGTTCGCGTGGTCCTCCCCGCCCGGCACCGCCGTGTCGTCGCCCATGTCGTCGCCGTGCTCGTCTCGCGACTCGCGCTGCGACCCGCACGCTACCGCTACCGCCGACCCCGCCCGCTCTCCTCCCTCTACAGCCATCTCACGCAGCGAACCCGACTTTTCCTTCAAGACTCAGCCCGGCGCGCTTACCCGGCGGCAGACGTCGCAGTCGGCCCCCAAGGGCCGGCTAGTGGTCAAGCTCATCTCGGCACGGCACCTCTCGCCTCCCTCGTCTGCCTCGCGCCCGTATGTCGTCGTGACATTTGACCAGAACGAGTTCGTCTCGCGCGAGCCTGTGCACGAGGAGGGCGACGAGGCGATCGGCGTCGCCAAGCCCAAGCCGCCGCAGCTCCTCACGCTGCAGGAGCAGGGCAAGCTCGAGGGTTTAAAGCCGGGCGCGCTGCCCGCAACCCCCGGTGGCGGGCCCAACCCCGGCGAGAAGGGCAACGACCGGCTCGACCCTTTATCGCCTGCACCGCCCGCCGCCTCCGCCGTGATGAGCAAGTCGCCGTCGAGCGCACTGGGCCGCTCGCTCGACGAGTACCGTAACGGGAACGGCGCGGGAACGCCGGACCGCCCGCTGCGCCCGACTTTGTCGCCTGTCAACACGGGCGTGTGGAGCCCGCACGATGACCCGACGACGCCGACCGGCGCTGGCCCGCTCGGCGGCATCCTCGGCGGCGGCGATGACCAGATGGCTTACAACCCGACGTGGAAGCACGAGGTGCAGTTGTGCGTCGCCCTCATAACCTTTTTCGAGCGAGATGAGTTGACGATCTCGTTGTCGCACAGCGACGTGATGAACGAGAAGAGTGTGCTGCAGGTGCAGATATACGACCGCTCGATCGAGGAGGAGTGTTTCCTCGGCATGTGCGAGATCCGCCCCAAACTCGTCAATGCCCACACCGTCGACCAGTGGTTCCCGCTCGCCGCGCGGCCGGGCGAAGACCACGAGGTGACGGGCGAGATCCGCGTGCAGATTCGCTACGAAAAGGCCGACGTGCGTACCGCTTCTTGTCGCTTAAAGAACGCAGATTGACACTCAGCCGCCATGCAGCTCAAGAAGGGCCTTCACCCGAACGACTTCGATTTCCTGCGGATGATCGGCAAGGGGACGTTCGGGCGCGTGTTCCAGGTGCGCAAGAAGGACACGCGGCGGATCTACGCGATGAAGGTCCTGTCGAAGCGCGAGATTGTCGCCAAGAAGGAGGTGGCGCACACGATCGGCGAGCGCAAGATCCTGCAGCGCTCGAGCGACTCGCCCTTCCTCCTCGGCCTCAAGTTCTCCTTCCAGACCGAGACGGACCTCTACCTCGTCATGGACTACAAGTCCGGCGGCGAGCTCTTCCACCACCTCCAGAAAGAGGGCCGCTTCACTGAAGACCGCGCGCGCTTCTACACCGCCGAGATCGTCCTCGCGTTCGAGCACCTGCACAAGTTTGACATCGTGTACCGGTGCGTCCAACTTCACTCTTCTCCCGCATGCTCGCACTCACTCCCGAGTTTCTTGCCGCAGCGATCTCAAGCCCGAAAACATCCTCCTCGACGCGACGGGCCACATCGTCCTCTGCGACTTTGGCCTGTCGAAACCCGACCTCCCTTCTGATGCCCTTACCAACACCTTCTGCGGCACGACCGAATACCTCGCGCCTGAAGTGCTGCTCGACGACAACGGCTACTCCAAAATCGTCGACTTCTGGTGCGTTGGTCCGCTCGCTTCCCTTCTCTGCATGTAACTCACCTTCGCGTTTCCGCAGGTCTCTCGGCGTCCTGCTGTTCGAGATGTGCTGCGGCTGGAGTCCGTTCTATGCGGAGGACACCCAGCAAATGTACAAGCTCATGTGCGTCGCCCTTGCCTTCGCGCTCGTGACTCGCTCGCTGACGCTCGGCTGCTCGTAGCTGCTTCGGCAAGGTCAAGTTTCCGCGAGGAGTTATTGGCGAGGATGGGAAGCAGTTTGTCAAGGGCGTGCGTGCAGTTTCGCCGCTCGACTCGCCCACCCTCGCTGAATTCCCGCACACGCGCAGCTCCTCAACCGCAATCCGAAACATCGCCTCGGAGCACAACGGGATGCCGCCGAGCTCAAGGAGCATCCGTTCTTCAAGTCGATCGACTGGGACCTCCTCGCCGCGCGGCAGATCCCGCCGCCCTTCAAGCCTTACGTCGACTCGGACGAGTCCGTCGCAAACTTTGACCCCGAGTTTACCGAGGCAAACCTGTTTGACGAGGCGCCGCACGACGTCGAGTGGGACGACGATGACCCCTCGGCCGACTGGATTGAACGCGCGCACGAGCTTGGCAAGCGCGAGGTTGCCAAGGAGGGCGGAGCGCTCCCGCTCGAGATTAAGCAGCAGCAGCGGACGGCGCGCCCGCCCGTGCAGCCGCTGACCAATTCGGTCCAGGAGAACTTCCGTGCGTCTAGCTCGATCTCTGCCCTCCGCCTCGGGCTGACTCGCGTTTGATGCGCGCAGGCGGGTTCACCTTCTCCGGCGAGACCGAGTCGATGATCCACCACGCCGCGGGCTCGCTAAGCCGGCTGCGAGTGGACGACGACGACGCACCCGCCGGCGCGGGCGACGAAGACGGTGTACGGCGGTCGTCGAGCGAGTCGCGGCGAAGCGGCATTGGCGGTGGTGCGGGTGGCGACGACGACGATGGCTGGGAGGACGAGCGGTAGAACGCTGCGGACCCCGCTACCCTGGTCGGCGCGGGGACGACGAGTTAATCACCCACGGACGCTTATATCCCCTCTTCTCCTTTCGTCGCAGCTTTTTTCTCGACCTCGCACCTCCTCCGCCTCCTCTCATCCTTCCTGTGCATCCGTTTCCTCTCCTCTCGCAGCGCTATATTCCCCTTCTCTCCTCTGTCAGCATTGTTCGTTTGTTCCCTCTCCTTCCCCTTCCAGCGCAAGATGCTCGTCTTCACCTCCTCTCTCACATGGGAACTCCGTAGCATTCCTCCCTTCGCTGCACGCGCGAGTGCATCTCACATGCCGCACACGCCGCTGCTCCCGCGCGAGAAAGTGGGAAGAGCGTCTTCCTCGATGTAGTCTATACCGCTCCTCTAGTATCCCCACAGCCTGCTCGCGACTTGCTCGACGCGCCTGATGCCCTCTTCCATCTCGGCGCGGTCGCCATACGAGAACGCAAAGCGGAAGTAGCCGATGCGACGCTCGCCGCCACGCTGCGCGGTCGTCACCTTCTTGTCGCCCTGGTACGGCACGTAGTACGATCCAGGGGTGAGGAGGACCTGCACGGACGCTGCGAGTCAGCCGGGACGACGACGTTCCAAGTGGCGAGAGGACGCACAAGGTTCTCCGCGAGCGCCTTCCACATCTCATTCATGAACTCCTTCTCTGGGTCTTCATGCCCTGTGGCCTCGAGTTCGAGGAACCGCGGCGCACCAGCGAGGTAGAAGCGGATCCAGAGGAACCTTCATTTCGAAGGAGGTCAGTCGGAGGAGGGGAGGAAGAGGAGGAGGAGGAGGAGGAGGAGGAGGAGGAGGAGGAGGAGGAGGAGGGAACGCACATCCCGCCCGCAGGCGCGACGAACGAAGCGACAGGCGGCTGGTCCGGCCTGAATTTCGTGGGATCCGTCCCACGCGGGTACAGCGCGACACCCTCACACCCAGGGACCTGGCTCGCGTACTTCTCCGCCGGAAGCGCGACGAACTGCTCGGCGAGGGCAGCGCACATGATGTTGCGCCGGAGCTCGTACGAGTCGCGCAGGTTCGACAGCCACTGCAGGTAGCCGTCCTGCCCCCAGGTGTGGAGAAGCTGGGAGACGATCGCCATCGACCACCCAGAGGGCGTCTGCGACTCGACCTCGGTAGCGCGCAGGAGGCGCTCCGCGAAGAGCGGGTTCGTGACGAAGTAACCGAGGCGGGAGCCGGGAGCGAGGGTCTGCCGACGGAATAAGAGGCGAGGGGGGTCAGGGTCTTTCGGGAGAAGAGAAAAATGAGGGAAGCGGCGCACCTTGGAGAACGAGTCGAGACGGATGACCCGGCCCTG
Organism: Rhodotorula sp. PL61-2; assembly: GCA_028828645.1. NCBI lineage: Eukaryota > Fungi > Basidiomycota > Microbotryomycetes > Sporidiobolales > Sporidiobolaceae > Rhodotorula > Rhodotorula sp. PL61-2. The sequence goes on along the minus strand of JAPZQE010000007.1, from coordinate 269,743 downwards.
GAAGTCGAACTTCAGGTACGACGGAGCGAGCGTGCGCCTGAACTCCTCGCCGCTCATCGGGACAGGCTCTGCAGGCTCGGGGGTGATCTCGAAGGGGCGGAAAGAGAGAGTGTGGTACGGCGAGTCCTCGACAATGATCACGTCGTGCTTGACGCATACGTCGAAAACGTCGCGCATGCGCTCTGCCGGCATGCTTGTCCCACAGGGGTTCTGCCCGACGGCAATCGAGTAAAGCACGCGCGGGCGCCGCTCGCCCGGGTGCGTTTTCTCCCACTCGCTCAGGACGCGGTCGAGGTCGTCTGCGCGTAGGCCGTGCTCATCCATCTTGATAGGAACGCCCTTGCAGCCGTCGGGGACGTACGGGCCGAACGACGACGGGAAGCTGAACTCCTCGAGAAGGACGTAATCGCCCGGGTCGAGGAGCAGGCGGCACACCTTTGCCCACGCAGATGTGTTGCCCTCATGCAGAAGGATCTCGAAGTCGGCGTACGCAGGTTGGTAGACGTCGCGGGTGAACTTGTGCAGGAAGCTGCGAAGCTCGGGTAGGCCAGTGCACGGGCCGTACTGCATGACCGAATTGAGGTCGAGTCCCCCCTTGACAGCGGCGGTCTTGGGGATCTCAAGTGTAACGCGCTCAGAGGGCGGAGGAATGACGCCGTGCTTGAGGTCAGCGGAGGGCGGGTAGACGGAAATGTTGGCATCAGCGAAGGGGAAGAGCGAGGGGTGCGGAAGACCTGCGAGCTAAACGTCAGCTCCTCCGACAACGGGTGACAAGGGGAACGCACCGCCTGCCAGCGAAATCATGCCGGGTTGAGACATGTAGTGCAGGATGTCCTTGAGCGGCGAGGCGAAGCGGTTCCGTGCGATGTGGTTGAGGTGGTGCGACAGGTCGATTGCCTTCGGCAGCTCCATGGGGACAGTCATGCTACACAGTAAGCAGCGTGAGCGGCGAGATGTCCGTCATTCCCCTTAGTTCGTCGGCCTCCCTATCGCCTTCAACCGCCCTTCAGGTCGGGGAAAGGGAGACGCACGCTAGCTTGTCTGCGTATAGGGAAGATGAAGAAGCGCCTGCAAGAGCCTAGCACGAAGTACAGCGAGCCGGACGCAGTCTGCGAGAGAGGAGAAGGAGCGAGCGCTCAAAAGAGGAACCGCGCGGGCTGCCGCAGCGAGATGGCGCGGGGTGCGGAGTCCGCGAGTCGGCCGACGGCCAGCGGCGGGTCCAGCGGAGAATAGAGGCCAGACCACGAGACCACGTAAGCATGCGAAACGAGCGGAGGGAACGAGGGTAATGGAGGTTGTGCGAGGAGGCGAACTGATGAGACCGCGCCCATCCCACCTCACCGGCTGCAGCGGGAGTAATGGGGAAGGACTAGCTAGGATGTAGTAGCTCCCTAGAATATGCAGGCCTTCCTGAAAGCGAGATGCTACGGAAGAGACTCTCGTCCGCCCACTATCGTTAGCCTCCTGCACTTCGCGCGTTGCTCAAGATGGACGCACCGATGCAGCAGGTGCTCGATGGGCTGTGGATTGGCGACTACACGGCTGCGAGCAACCACGCGCTGCTCGAGAAGCACGGCATCGCCTGCGTCGTCTCGTCGAGTGCGTCCTGCAGATTCTCGCTCTTCATGCCGCGCACGCCAAGCGCTGACTCGAGCTCCCCTTCTGTAGTGCGCCAAGAGTACGACACGGCACCCGGCGTCAATCTCCACCATGTCGCCGTTGATGACACCGACCGCACCAACATCCTTGAGCACCTCCTCCCCACCGCCGACTTCATCGACACAGCCCTCAAGAAGGGACAGAACGTCCTCGTGCATTGTCAAGCGGGCGTCTCGCGATCGACCACGCTTGTCGCGGGCTATCTCATGCTGAAGCACGGCCTCAACGTCGAGCAAGCCCTCGACAAGATCCGTTCCGCACGTCCGCAGGTGGAGCCCTCCGACGCATTCCTTGCCCAGCTTGAACTGTTCGAGCGGTGTAACTGCGAGTGGGACCCTGTCAAGGTACGCCTCCTGCCCCCTGCTCCTTTCCTCCCTTGGGCTTACTGACCTTGCTTGGTCGCAGTGGCCCGAGGAGCGTCGCTTCTTGATGTCGTTCGCCCAGGCGCAAATTATGGGTGCGGTGGATGAGGCAATGCTTCACCCACTTTGCTGTACTGATTCCCCCTCGCACTCTTGCAGAGGGAGCTTCGCCCTCCATCGTCCTTGCATACTATCCCTCGCCCGCTGAGACGCCCAAGGACCGCGCCGACGCGTTCAACCTCACCATGTCCTCCCTGCCGAGCGAACAGGTCTCACCGGCAACCTCTCCACGCACCGCCAACAACCCTGCCATCGTTTCCTCCCTCACCTCGCCCACCTCGCCGTCGAAGGACAAGGTCTCGCCCCTTCCCCCGCCTACTGCGATGCCGACACTCTCCGCGCCGCCCATACGTAAGCGTTTGACGCCGCGCAAGACTGAGTCGGAGGAAGACGTGAACGCGCGGCAAGTGGAGCGGCCGGAGATCGAGAAGATTGGGACAAAGGAGCAGGTCGTCGTGTCCGGTCGGAGAGTGCGGTGCAAAATGTGCAGGTGCGCATTCCCGCTCTCTTGTGGATGCTGTGCGAGTCCTGACAAACTCCTCTCATCGCAGGCGAGAACTCGCTGCTCGCGAGCACATCGTCGCGCATGAGCCGGGCAAGGGTCAGCAGGCGTTCGCGCCAAATCGGAGGGACATGGCAGCGTACCGCGCCGAGGTGGAGAAGCGGCGGATGGACGAGGCGCGGCAAGCGGGTGACGCGAGCACCGCGCGGATGCCCCCTGCCGTTCTCGCCGTTTCGACGACGCAATCTGCGCCTTCCGGCTCCGCGGAGGTCCAAGCCCCGGTAAACCCGCTCGCGGCCCTGCGGATCTCGCAGCCCCTCCCGGGCATGCGCGTCGTTCAGCCGCGCGGGCCGCCCGTCTTGCGCCCGCAGCCCGTCGCTCGCCCTCCACCCCGCAAGCCCGCCGCTCCGCCCGCCGAAGAGACCGTACCGAACCCGTCCATCGACGGTGCTGCGCAGCCTCCGCCAAAGAACGACGCCTCCCTCTTCCCCACCGTCGCCCCCTCTGCACCTTCTCCCGCGCCCGCGCCGCCCCCTTCGGCCCGTGCCGTCGACCCTCCGCTTCTCCCCTCGCACACCTGCTCGTCGTACTTTGTCGAGCCGCTGAGCTGGATGAGCCCGATTCTCGAGACGGGCGTACTGGCGGGCAAAATCGTCTGCCCGAACGCGAAGTGCGGTGCCAAACTGGGGAGCTTTGACTGGGCGGGCAGCCGTGCGTCCTTCCTTGATTCCTCTCGTGTACGCATGTGCGATGTTGACGCGTGACGAGCTCGCAGAATGCTCCTGCGGCGCATGGGTCTGCCCCGGCTTCGCGCTCAACGTCTCGCGGGTGGACGAGGTGTCAGGCTGAGCGGGCAGGTGTTCAGGCCTAGAGGAGTAAACAAGTAGGGTGCCTCAATGGGCTCGGTGGAACGGCGGCTCTCGCGCAGGCCTTGCTCTGGAGAGACCCGCTTGCCTCACGCTCTCCCCTCGCCAGAGCGCGCAGCGAGAAACAGTCCACACGCCCCCCCTACGAGGCATGGCATTAGAGCTCAGCAGTCCTATCGGAAACCTCTCCAGCACCCGTGCCCCGCGCCTAGTCGTAGTTCTTCGCCGACCCGCCGCAGCAGCTCGCGAACAGGCCCGCCTTCTTCTTCGGCTTGGCAGCCTCCGTCTTCGGCGCCGGCGCCGCGGGGGCGACAGGCTTCTCGGTCACCGCCGGGGCAGGCGCGGCGGGCTCGGCGGCGGGCGCAGGGGCCGGCTCGACGGGCTCAGCGGCAGGCGTAGGGGCGGGAGTGGGCTCCTTCGTCTCGACAGGGGTAGCGGCGGTCTCCTCAACGGCGTAGGGCTTGGCTGTATGCGGTATGCAGGATGAAGTCAGCACAAGGAGAGCAGAGTGTGAGGAGGAGCGGGAGACAGCAATGGCGAGAAGGGTGAGGAGCAGACTAGGCGAAAGGCCTTTGGCAGAAGAACGCACCCTCGGTGGTCGGGATCGCCTTTGCGAGGACAGGCTCGCCCTCGACGACGGTCGGCTCGGAGGCCGAAGCGGCCGTTACGGCGGTCTCCTCCTTCGGGACGACGGCCTGCTTCGCGAGCCTGTTGATGGGGAGGAAAGAGCGCGTCAGCGAGCAGCTCTTCCAGCGCGGGCTTGCAAGCGAGCGAGCGCGGGAGTACGGGAGAGGAAGCGAGAACCTCGAGAGCGACGAGCGAAGGAGGGGGTGGTCCATTCCAACGACGAAACTACCCCATCCCTTCGCCCGTGCCCGTGCCCGAGGAGACTTAAAATCACAATCCTTCACTCCACCCGCTCCACCTCGACTCATACCAGCTCGAGGACGCGGGGGAGGGAGCCCCATTGAGAGACGGCAGACTTACGCCGACTTGCCGGCGACATACTGCGCCACCGTGGTGGTGAAAAACTTGGCCTGGTACTTGGCGACCGCGATCTCCTTGGTCGAGATCTGGCGCGAACCGTCACCGCCGGCGACGCCCGCAGAGCCGTACGCCGAGCCGCCGACGACCTCCGAGTTGTCGGTGAGCTCCGGGGCAGCGAAGCCGATGGGGACGAAAAGGCTGTGGGAGTCTCACAGCGCGTCAGTGACACGCCCTCCTGAATGTGAAGAATGCACGCACATGCCGTGGTGGGCGAAGAAGGGGATGGTGGTGAGCGCGGTGCTCTCCTGGCCGCCGTGCTGCGACGCCGTCGAGGTGAAGACGCCGGCCATCTTGCCGACGAGCGCGCCCTGAGCCCAAAGGCCGCCAGTCGCGTCGAAGAAGGCCGAGACGGCAGCGGGAGCGCGGCCGTAGCGGGTCGGGAAGCCTTCGTGCGAGCCGGGGAAGTCAGGGAGGTCCGGCTAGGGACAAGGGAGGAAAGGGGCGTACCGAAGAGGAAGCCGTCGTACTTGGTGAGGTCCTGCGGGGTAACGTCGCGGATGTCGGCACGCGGAGCGGCGTGCATCTTGCCGCGGATCTCCTCCTGTGAATATGATTGAGGCTTGAATGTAAGCCACGAGCGAGGAGGTGCTCGATGTCATGCGGAACGCACCGAGAGGATCTCGGGGATCTGGAGAAGGTCGACCTCGGCGCCGTGGGTCTTGGCCTCCTCAGCAATAGCCTCGGCGAGGGTGCGGACGTGGCCGTCTGCGGGAGGAGGGGACGAGGTGGAGAAGGGTCAATTCGCGGGTCCACGATCGCGGCACTGCGCTTGACCACGCCAGACAGTCTGCGGCAGCCACAAGGATCGCTGCAGGGAGCCTCAGTAAACGGCGAGACGCACAGGTCGAGTACTGCCCAGGTTGGGTGACGAGGAGATGAGGGGGTCAGCACCTGTATAACAGCGAATATAGTTTGCAGAATGTGCTCACGTAGATGACAGCGATCTTGGGAGCCCTACATCGCGTACGGCCAGGCGCACGAGGTCGAAGCACGCGAGGGAGGCGGGACCAAAGCGTCGGGAGGGGGGAAGTTGGGGGGACGAGGCGCGGAAGTGTCAGCGGAGCGTCGGAGAGAGTGAGGAGGGGTGCGGTACCTACATTATAGCGAGTGTGGGCACTAGAGTCGAGTGGTGGAGGAGAAAGAGGAGGAGCGAGGCGATCCCGCCCTTTGCCCTCGACGGCGCGCCTCATCCCCTTCCTCTTCGGGCACTCGTGCTGAGTGTCGCTTGTCTCGCCGGCTCAGCATGGCAACCCACTCATCACGCTCATCAAACACCGCCTTGCACACTTCACGCTCCGCTCAAATCACCGCTCGTTCGGCTTGGTAGAGCAACAGCTGCTTGCACCCTCGGGGAGGCGACTCCTCCTCGCCCTGACATGAGCTGACTACCGCAGCCACACCCGCGCACCCCGCCCGCTGACCTCGCCGCCGTCAGGCGCGACCGCCGCCACGCGCGCCCAGAAGACGCTCTCCTTGAGGCGGACGACCTCACTCCAGCAGCGGTCCTCCCACCCCGTTGCGCTCCCGACAAATTCCCCGACGGGGACGACCGCGCCTGCACCTGTTCCCGCAAGCGAAGGGTGCTTTGGCGGCGGAGGGGCGGTGCCCGCTCGTCGGGGCGGAAGGGCGGGCGCACGCGGCGAGGCGGGAGGAGAGGAAGGGGCCGAGACGATGGGCGAGTTGCGCGCTGACGAGCGCGACGGCCGCGGAGGCTTGGCCGCAGGCGTCGAGAGCGACGAGGTCGAGCCGTTCGAGTTGGACGTGAGCCCCGTGGGCGAGCCCTCCTGTTCAGACTTCTGCTCCTGCTTCTCCCCCTCGCCCTCCTGCTTCTTCTCTTCGCCCGTCTCCTCGGGCTCCACAATTCGCGGCGTCCCCTTCTCGCTCGCATCGCCGTGCGTGTCCTCCGCCTCGAAGTCCCTCGCCTGCACACTGCTGTCCTCGCCGGCATCGTCTCGCGCGCCGACGGGCCCGAGTCCGAGCCCGTCGCGCGCCTTGTCCGCGCCCGCAACCGCGCTAGCAGACGGCTTGGGCGTCGCGCTCCGGACAGGCGTGTGCGGCTCGCTTGCCGCGCCCGCGCTGTCGCGCTCCGTTTGCCCAAAGCGGAACCCTTCCTCGAGGAGGAGCCCGCGCTCGATCACGCGGATGTAGGTCCAGAACTCGCACACGGCGCGGAGGCGCGCGAGGCAATACGACGGGCAGACTGGGTAGCGCTGCGCGGCTGTGTCGTTTGTGCGGAAGAGGTGCACGAGGAGGAGCGCGTCATGCGGATGGTGCGAGGCCGAGGCGGCGGGTGGGGGAAAGACGAACGAGTCGGTTGAGGAGGACGGCTGGTGGTAGGACGAGGACGTCGACGTCGCCGAGGAGAGGGTAGGGGTGGACGAGGACGAGGACGAGCGCGAGAAGAGGGACGATCCGAGCTTGCGCATCGTCTGATTCACGCTCGTGACGGTCGGCGTCGACTGCTTGAAGCCGCGAACAATGCCCGAATTGGGCAGCCACTTCTCGAGGCTGCACCCACACAGCGCGCACTTGTCGCTTTGGAGGTCGATGCCCGCGTGCAACGGCTCGATGAGCAGCGTTCCGTCGACGATGGCGGATCCGACGTTTCGCCGTGAGAGGAAGCCGAGCCCAGGCGCGATGTCGAGCCGCAGCGCCGGGTCCGAGTCTTCCTCGACGCAACGCTTGAGGAATGGCTGCGAGAGGTGCGTCGAGAGGAGGAGGTGCGGGGCGAGGAGTTGCGCGGGCGAGAGATGCGATACGGGAGGAGGGTCGGCGGCGAACGCGCGGGCAGCGAGTGCCGGGTGCGAATAGCCCGCTTCCGGCGGGCGAGAGAGGGCGGTGACGCGGGTCTGGCGGAGGTAGGTGATGAAGGCGAGAAACTCGTGGTAGGGAAGGACGGAGGTGAGGAGGCGAGGTGCAGAGAGGTGGGACGGCGAGGGCTGGGCGGACGAGCTGGCGAGCGCTTTGGTGTCGAGCGGCGAGAGGTGCTCACCGTCGGAGAACATGATCCCGCCGATGTCGCCATCGACCGACTCGCGCCCCTCAGCCGCATCCTCCTCGACCGCCTCGCCATGTACTGCAAGCCGCTTCTTGAGCTCAGCGACCTCGGCATCACGTTTCTCGAGCTTGGTGACCGTGTCGCGGAGGCCGACCTGGACCTCCTCGAGGAGGGCCTGCATCGAAACGCCTGCTTCCTCAACGGAGCGCGTCTTCTCCTCGGCGCGGGCGCGGGCGACGCGCTCGAACGCGACCATCTTGTTCGCCTCGGTGAAAAGGTTGCTCGTGAGGTTTTCAATCTCGGTCTCGAGAGCCGAGTGCGCCTGGACGGCCGTCTCGCGGCTATTGGTCTCCTCGACGACCTTTGCCATCAGGCGCTGCATCTCGCCCTGGACGTGGTTCTGTGGGAGTAGCGGGAGTGTCAGAGAAGTCGAAGCGGGGCAAAGCGAGCGAGAGGGTACCTTCTCGACCCATCCTCCTGCCTCGATCTCCTTGTCCCACTTGGCCTTGTCCTGCTCAAGCTGCGCCACGCGCTGACGGAGAGATCGCGCGGCCTCCTGCGAGTCATGGAGGTCGTCCTCGAGCTCGCCGCGGGTGGTGTAGCTCTTTACGAGCTTGGCGTTGAGGCTGGTGACCTGGCCTGCGAGGTCGGTGATCTGTCCGCGGAGGAGCGCGATGAGCTCGTCGGGGGAGCTAGCGTCGGGTTCGAGGCTCGGCTGCGAGTCCCTGAGCGGGAGATGGAGGGACGAGGTGGATGCAGCGGCAGCAGAGGGGGCGACGTGTGGGGAGGATGACGGGGCGGATCCGTCGTCGCGTGCGGGCTGTGCGCCGTCACCCTCGTCCAGTGCATGCGTCTCCCTTACTCCTGCGTCGGGTTTGGGTGTCTCCTGCGTCGGTATTCCCGGCTGCGCATCCTGGAAGTCGTCTGAGCCTGCGAGGCTGACGGTTGACTCGCGGCGTGCGTCTGCCGGTGCGGGGTCGTGCCCGTCGTCGCTGCCAGCCATGACAAGAGCGCTGGCGCTCTAGCAGTGCGGTTAAGCAGAAGTACAAGAGGGGGCAGACGACGACGAGGTGGGGGGCCGTCATCGAGCGCTTTCACCCTCTCTGAAAGCAGTTTGATGTGTCTATAATCTCTACTATACTCTTGCATCATACCTACGGGTATTGTCCGGCTCGTTTCAGGCGTTGGCACGGATCGAGGTCCGCCTTGTCCCCGTCGCGACATCCCGCGCTCGCTGCTCCCGGCCACACCGCCGCTCGCTGCTCGACTGCTGCTCGTACCTTTTGAGACCGCACTGCCGAGGGTTGGTACGCGCCTTCACAGCCTGCATAGGTGAGCCCAGCGGTCCTCTCTCCTCCCTCCTCCGCCATTGGACTCGACCGCTCCTCATCTTCACAGCTGTTCTAGGCGTGGGTGCGGACCATGTGTCAATGGGCAGAGCGGAATTTTGCTTCATGGCGGGCACGTATGCTGACACGCTCCTTTCTCCGTCGTGCAGAGCTCCATCTCCTCGCCTTCTCCTCGACCCGCCTAACAGCACCCCTCCTCTGGCTCGACAATCGCCATGGGCCCTATCCTGACCCCCTCCATTCGCCGCGTGATCAACAACATCCGCCAGGTTGGCCCCAAGCGTGAGCTTGCTTCCTCCCACTCCCTCACCTCGTCCCCTCCGAACAGCTCACTGACCCGCTTGCACGTCCCGCAGAGGCCTGGCGTGACCTGCAGTACATTGGCGATTTCAAGGCGGGCAAGCTCATGGGCCAGGACGAGTGTGTCGCCTCTTCTCCTTTACCCTCCCTTCATCGCGACCATCCTCGAAGGCGGTGCCGTCTCTCGGCTGTACTAATGCGCAAACTTCCTCGACAGGCACGGCAACCGCTACTTTGAGAACCTCGACGAGACGCTCTGGCGGCACCGCTGGGTCGACTTTGCCTCGGTGCGCTCCTCCTTCCCACCTCTTCGCGGATCTCTCAGACCACGCTCACGCTTGCTTTGCACACTTCAGCACGACTACAACGCGTCGCAGGTGACTCCGGAGTGGCACGCGTGGCTTACCCACGTCCGCCACCTCCCGCCGACGCAGGACCCGGTCATGCAGGCGGCCAAGCAGCGCTGGCAGATCGTGCGTATCTGCGCTCTCTTCGTTGCCCGTACACTTGTGACAGCTCGTGTACTGACACCTTCCACGCTCGCAGCCCCACACCGAGAACTTGACGGGCACGCGTGGTGCGTACAAGACTTACTCGACGACGAAGCCCAAGTACGCGGCGTGGGAGCCGAAGGTCGCCGCGCGCCAGTAGCTCGCATCCTCTACTTCCCTCCCTCGCATGTAAGCATCTGTTTGGCCGTGACTGTCGAGGCTGCGCTCGTCACTGCTCTTCCTCGCTCCGCCTGTTCCTCGCAAGTCGGCCGCTCTCTCGGATCCTTCGATCGCCTGTCTTGGCTCGGCATCCAGCTGACTGACGCTGAGGTAGAAGCGGGTGATGATCCAAGCCGGTCTTCGCCACTTCCCACCCCGCCTTTCTCTCCCTCGGCATGTTCGGCACATCCCCGCGGCTTATTCGGCCGCGCTGTTTCATGCCAAACCTGAGGGCGATCCTTTCCCGAGCAGTACCGACGCGTCTTGAGTCTGTGCCGCGCGCCCTGCGCACGGCGGAAGTCCAACGATTCTTCGCCTCTTCGCCTCGTCGCGCTCTCTCGCTCACTTGGCTTCGCGGATTGGACCATGCTCGACGCGCTGCAGCCGTCGCCACTCCGCAAGACCAAGACACTCTCGAAGGGCGCAGCATGCTTAACCTGTGCGCCTCTGTTTCTTCGTCGCATTCACCAGTTGCTGATCGCTTCTCTTCTCCCGCAGGCAAGCAGCGCAAAGTTCGCTGCGACGCCCTCAAGCCGGGTTGCACCGCCTGCCGCCGCTCTGCACGATGGCGAGGCGACGACCCGGACCTGGTTGTCTGTTGCTACACCGAGCGGACATCGAGGAGGAAGAGGTCGAGCGGGCATCAAGAGGAGCTCCTCCGTCGCGACCCGTCGCCGCCCGTCCGCAATGATCCCACTGCCATCTCCTCCTGTTTTTCAAAGACGAGCGCAAGCGGGTTGGTGCAGCGTGCGTCGATCTGCTTTACCATGACGAGCCGACCGCGCCAAGACTGGTTCACGCGCTGACCCCGGTCCCCTCTGAGCAGACGCGCCCTCCACCCCACCTTCGCCGCGCATGCCTTCACCGCCGCCGCTGCCGGCGTTCCCCACTCCATCCATCCCCGCCATCACGACCTCCCTGGGCCCTACCTTTGTCCTCCCGGCTCTCCCCTCGCTCGTCCCTCGTCCCACGGTCAATGACGCCTATCCCTCAGTGATGTTGTACCCACAAGATGCCCCTTCTCTCGTGGATGCTCCGCTCAAGTGGGCCGCCGCGTCGCTAGACCTCCTTGATCGCAATCAGCCGCCCACGTCGCCCTCACTCTACGGCACCGACCTCCTCGCACAGATGGATGCGCTCGTACCTTTCTCGGCCATGGAGCCCTGGGCGCCATTGCCTGCGCATGACGACCCCGTCCGGTCCGTCGCAGTCCCGTCAGCGTTCCTCGGGTGGTACGACGTCGATGCGGCGTGCCCACCCCTCTCGGCATCGACGTCCTCCTCCTCGCTGCACTCGTCCTTCTCCCTCATGGAGGACCTCGACCACGCCCTCGCCGCAGAGCTTCCCCTCCCGCCGAGCCAGCGCATCGCCCTGCCGCCGCCGCCCAGCAAGGCCGCGCGCTCGCCGCCGCTCGACCCCGTCGACCCCTTCGCCGCCGCATTCGGCGAGGCATTACATGCATGCAAGGCCGTGCTACGCGTGCCGAGCGAGACGCTTGCGCTCCCGCTCGCGTACTAGACACTTTCTCCCCTCCTTTCTTTTCGTTAGATGCTAGATCTCCCTGTTCCGTGCCGTACCCTACACATCTAGCAGTGCCTCGCAGTACCCCTATACGTTTACATATATGTTGTAGACCCTCTAGACGCGGAGACGAAGCAGAGACGCCTTCCACGCTGATCCCGCACCAAGGGAGAGTGTAGCTGACAGTTGCAACCATACTCCCGTTCGAGCTGATAGTGAACCGCCGGTGCAGGCGTCGAGTTCCGCGACGACGAAAGCGAAGAGATGTCGCCGTCGCTCGGCGCAAAGTCGATGCCGCTCAGCCCCCTCGACCTTCGCAACCTCGTCCGCCCGCCCGCCTCCTCTGGTGCGCAGTCCTTTCCGCTTAGCTCCGCTTCATTGATTTCCGCAGTCCTGCTCGCCAACCCCGGAACCCTGTCTTGCGCTCGAACGCACGCACTCGCGATCGCTGGTCTCCTGTTTGCCTGAAACGCGGCTAGCGTTCTCCGTCATGCCCATCCAGTGTCTCCGGCTGAGACGGGCGGCGCGAGCACACACTCGCCGACGGACGCTCTCCTGTCGGCGGTCCTTCTGCAGACGCACGGTCAGGACGTACGCGGACCCTCGCCGTCTGTTGCGTTCCTCCCTCCTCCGACTCTCGCTCTCTGGCAGAGCACCGCATTACCTCACTCAATAGGGCAACAAGCACGCGCACAGCATGGTCTGGCGCACCCAGTCGCAGGCGACGCGCGCTCTCGAGCATCAACAGCAACCCTCTAACCAGGCTCCGAAACCCGCGCAGCTCGAGCGGAGCAATACCACGACGACGTTCACGTCCTTCTTCCTCGGCAAGGCGCTCCGGCGGGACCCGTCCACCCGTCGTGCCGACGCGGACGAGCGCGCCGCCGCACCGACGCTGCCGTACCTCTACCCGCGCCCCGCCGCAGCGGGAGCGGGCGCGCGTACGCTTCCCCTGCGCGCGTCGAAGCTCCTCGAGGTGGAGAAGCTCCCGCGGGACGAGCGCATCGCGGCGTGGCAGGGCCGGCGAGAAGAAGAGCTTGGCGGGCTCGAGCGGTGGCGGCGGGAGGTTGCGGCGGAGGTCGACCGGGAGGAGATGGAGCAGAGGATGGTTCCGGGCCTGGCGGTGAGAGCCGCGGTGGGGGAGATCGAAGGGCTGCTGGGGACGTCGCGTGAGTCTGTCAGCTCTCTGAGGTGGGGGTGAAGGGAACTGACGGGCAATCGTGCGCAGCCTTCTCAACCTCGTTCACGCTCGAGTCCCTCGCCCTCCCGCCTTCGCCCGTCCCGCCCGAGTCGCCCGGCGTGCATATAGACCCGCAGCAGCGCGACTCTGGCGTCCCATCGTCCGTCGGCGTCGTGATCACCGCTGAAATCGTCAACCCGTATGACTCGCCCGTCGAGCGCAACACGCTCGTCCTCCCAACGACGATCACGCTCCCTCCGCCGCCGCAGACGCCAACGACGTTTGTGCCGCCGTATTCGCCTCCCCTGGCCTTGGAGGATGCGCACCCCCTCCCGCCTCCATCGTACCGGTTCCCCTCGACCGGTCACCCGCCGCCAACCCCGCCGTTCCCCTCGCTCACGCCAATCGTGACCTCGCCCTCGACACCGTCCTCACGGGAACCCGCAGCCTGGACGGGCTCGCCCCCGCCGCGGACGTCGAGCCTCCCGTTCGGCGACCTGCTGCACGTCCCCGCCCCCGAATCCCTCCCAGCGCAGTGCGGGCTCGTCCCGCCGAAAGCCGCTGCACTCCTCGGCTTGTTCGACCCCGTCGCCGCGGCTGCAGGGACGCGCGGGCGGATGGGCTCCTCATTCGAGGCGGGCGCAAGCCTCGGCGGCAGGAGCGGGAGCGGGTGCGGGAGCGGTCTCCCCCCCTCACAGTCGCAGTCGCTGGCGCCGTTCGCCGCCGCCGCCGCCATCGCCCTGCTCGACGAGGGAGAGCGCAAAGACTCGCTCGACACGGCGTCGTCGCTCGTGACGGGTACGGCGGGGAGCCGCGCGCCGTTCTACCGCGGCGCGGGCTACACCGGCGGGAACGGCTCGTTCTCGTCGTTGGCGTACTCGGCGCCGACGACCGCCACGGCGCCGACGACGACGACCAAGCTCAGCGTGGACCTGACGCGCGGGCCGCTGCGGATCGTCCTCCCCCGCCTCGCCTCGCCGCGCGCGTCCTTCTCATCAACCTCGCAGCAGGCGCTGCCGCCGCGCCCGCCGCGGAACCCCGCCCGGCTGGTCCTCCGCCCGGCGGGGATAAGCTCCCTCCCGGACTTGCATGCGCCGCCTGCCGCCGCTGCTGCGCACAGGAGCGTCCACCCGCCGCCGCCAGCGCCGTGGGCGAGCAGCCAGTGGGAGGAGCAGGAGGAGCTCGACTCGCTCCTCAGCGATGGCGACGACGCCGACCAGGAGGCCGAGTCTGCCGTCGACGCGTTCGACTTTGGACTCGTCGAGCGCAGGTGGCAGAGGAGGAAGAGCAGCTTCCGGTGCCGCGGCGCACGAGCGCACCGCGGTGAGCGGATCGAGGTCGGGCGCTCGCGCGGCGCACGGCTCGGGAGCGCAGTACACGCCAAAGGAAAGGAGGGCGCGGTGCGGAGCCTGGTGCGCTCGCTCAGCCGGAGCAGCAGCCGCGCAGGCGGGCTCGTCCGCGCGCTGAGCGGGCGGAAGGCCGAGGCGCGCCGGACCCCTCCAGCAGCCGCGGAGGTGGTGGACGAGAAGCGCGCGAGGAGGAAGGCGCGCGACGAGTGGGAGATGGAGAGCGCGCTGATCGACGGGCGGATGAAGCGCGGATGCTGCCGCTGAGCCAGCTCGAGGCGCGCGCCTGTACACTCATTTGAACCTGTAGCGTTGAGAACAGACACTTGCCACTCGTTAGTTCCGACTCGTTCTCTCGCAGACTGAGACGCGGTGGGAGTAGATGCTTTTGCGGAAGGATGGCTACGGATGCGAGAGCTTAGTTGGCGTCGAGGATGGCCTGGACGATGTCGCCCTTGGTCGCCTGGAGGGCCTTGACAGCTGGTAGAGGAGGTGTTCAGTTGCTGTGCGGGGGGAGAAGAGTGGCAGGGAGGGATGCAAGAACGCACCCTTTGCACGGTCGCAGTTGGCCTGGCTCATGACGACGTTGATGTCGCTCTCCTCAAGGCCCGACTCGTCGACCTCGCCGTCGTCGGCCTCGGTCGCGGGCGCCTTGCCCTCGGCGACAGACGAGCCCTCGCCGGCGGCGGCGGCAGCAGCCTGCTGCTGCTCAAACTGGCCGGCCTGAGCGAGCTGGTTGAGCTGGGAGAAGGCGGCAGAAGGGTCCTCGGGCTTGGCCTCGCCGAAGACGATGTAGCAGTCCGAGATCGGCCTGCGCGAGCGAGGGAGCGAGGGAGGGAAGGAGGGAGTGGGCGAGGTCAGCGGGACGATGGCGGAAGGGATTGCGGAGCGTGAACACACGACTTGAAGACCTCGGGGTTGTTGATGGCGACGAGCGACTGCGCGCAGAGAGCGCGAGCGGGTGAGTTGCGAGGTCGAGGGGAAAGTGCACGCGACGGGGGGGAGGGGGGGGGAGGGCCAGCCCGGGGCCACGAGGGACGGGGGAGAGGGGTGCGCACGTTCTTGGGCTTCTTGAGGACGACGCGGGTGATGCCCTCGACCTTCTTGAGGCCGAGCTTGGCGAGCGCTGCGCGGGGGGAGTGCGCTGTGAGGACGAGTCGAGCAGAGACGAGCGGAGGGACGCACCGCGGCGGGCCTTGGTCTCTCCGCGGCCGAGGTCCGAGTTGCGGTCGGTCGTGTTGCCGTTCTCGAGCTGCTGGTCCGACATGGCGTGCGTGGTGAGCGGCAGACCCGCGCGACGAGGCGAGCGGACGAGGTTCGCCCGCGACTGTCCACGCTGGCGCTCTCGGTCGAGGACAAGCTCGTGTTCCCTGCTCTCTTAGCGCTCCTCTTGATCCTCTCGGCCGTCGTCGTCGACCACCGCGACGCCGACGCCCTGCTCCCGCCCCGCTTCCTCCGGGTCGCCCCTCGACCCTCGCTCTCTGCCATGGCAGCGGCCCAGGCGAGGCCCTACTCGCAGCATCTTGCCAATGTCAAGCGAGATTTCCTCGCCGCTGTCAACGCGGGCCGCCCGGCGCAGGACTGGGTCGTCGCCGTCGGCAACGAGGCAGGCGGTGAGCCCCACCGCCGCTCCTCCTCGGCCCTGTTCAGCTCAGGTTGACCGCCCGAGTCCCACGCAGACCTCGACTCGCTCGCATCCGCACTCGGCTACGCTTACTTTGCCGCGCAGCGCGAGCCCGCCTCCTCTGCCCGCCGCTTCGTGCCCCTCGTCCTCACCGCCCGCTCCGACCTGCACCTCCGGCCAGAGAACGCCCTCGCCCTCTCCTCCGCACACGTATCCAACGACTCGCTCTTGACGCCCGACGACCTCCCCGCATCGCGCCTTGCGAACCTCGGCGCCCGCTTCGCCCTCGTCGACCACAACGCGCTCCTCCCGCTCTTCCGCTCGCGGCCGGACGACCCCGCCGACGCAGAGGACGATGCCCGTGTCCTCTCCGTCGTGGATCACCATGTCGACGAGGGGCGGCATCGCGGAGCCAACCCGCGGCGCATCGAGATGGTCGGCAGCTGCGCGTCGCTCGTTGCGGACGAGTTTCTCGACGGCGCCAAGAGCGAGCGCGAGGTTGACGTCCCGCAAGAGGTGGCAGACCTCCTCCTCTCGGCCATCATGATCGACACGCGGCTCAAACCCGCCGCAGACGGCGGCAAGGCGACGCCCGTAGACGTCCGCGCCGTCGACGCGCTCCTCCCCTTCTCGTCCTTTGCCGCCACCGGCGCCGCGTCGACCAGCCTATCCACCACCTCGGGGGAGGTGGGAGGTGGCGCGCTCGAGGCGCTCAAGGCGCACAACGCGCGCCTCTCGCACGCGAAGGAGGACGTCGCGCACCTCTCGACGCGGGACCTCCTCCGCCGCGACTACAAAGAGTACGTCACCACCGGTGTGCGGTACGGCCTCTCGACCGTCCCCCTCCCGCTCTCGAGCATGCTCGAGGCGGCGCCCCCCTCCACGTCGGCGCCTGTGTCGGGGGAGGACAAGGTCGGCCGCCTGCTCGACGCGGTCCGCGCGTGGATGGCCGAACGCGGGCTGGACGCTGCGGGGGTGCTGACGAGCTACGTGCACGTCAAGAAGAGCGGCAAGGAGGGCAAGCACCGCCGTGAGATGCTCCTCGTCCTCGGCCGGGACGCGCCGCAGAACGACAGGCTGCGCGCCGTGTTTGGCAAGCTCGAGGAGGACGAGGTGCTCCGCCTCGGGGAGTGGAAGGACGCAGAGACGTTTGGCGTCCAGGAGGGCGCCGAGGGGAGGGAGAGGTGGCGCATCTGGCAGCAGGGGAACGACCGCGCGACGAGGAAACAGGTCGCGCCGAGCTTGAAGGCCGCCGTGGAGCAGGCGGTGGGTGGTGGGGCGGCGGACGAGGAGTAGCCAGCCGCTTTGCGTGAAGGAACGCTTTTTCTGTCAGGAACGAACTCACATGCGACAATGAGCAGAGTTGCGGTTGTCCGTCTCCGGGTATCTCTCCGCCACTGGGTATTCTCCCGTCTCCTCCGCCGCCTCCTACGCACGAGAGCGCCGTTCCCTCCTCAGCACTCTCCCGCTATATGTCTAGTCCTTGGCGCCGACGGCCTCGCCGAGCCCCTCCTTGCCCGTCACCTTGAACTGCGCCGGCTCGTTGCCACGGAAGCGTTTCCTGCGGAGAGATGTCGGGGTGGATGAGTATGGCGCTAGCAGGGAACGGTGGAGGGAAGCGGCGGAGTGTGCGGGAAGAAGGGAATGAGAGCAAGGGGGGAAGGGAGGAGCCGGGGACCGTACCGCATGTCGAGCTGGCCGGCGCACACTCGAGTCAGTCAGGAGCAAGCGGAGAGCGTAGAGAAGACGGAGGGCGCACCATCCCGCGCTTGCACTCGAAGAAGCTCTTCCGGAGCAGCTGGCACTCCTCGGGGAGCTCGTCGGCGTGCTCCTTGAGGCACTCTTGCGGACTCCGCGGCGGGTCGGAGCGCAGGACGCAGTCAGAGCGGAGGATGCAGTCGGCGAGGGCCTGGCGGACGCCCTTGCAGCTCATCTTGGCTCGTCGAAGGGAAGGAGGGGAGATGAAGAGGTGCAGGAAGTGGGGACGCTGGGGGACTGGTGGAAGTGCTGTTCGACTCTCTTGCTGTGACCGTATCAGCTCGTCTCGAGAGCTCAGCGAGGCAGACCGTGCCAGTGAGCGGATGGCGGCGACGAGAGCGCTGACCGCAAGTCGCGGGTTGGGTTTCGACGCCGTATTGCGGCTCGGCCAGGAGCGACTGCGGCGATGTTCCCTCCGCTGATGTCTTCACGAGCAGTGCTCTCTCGCTCGCCGCTGCCCTGCACGTGCCGCCGCGCCCTCTCCTCCTCGTCCCGATCGCTCGCCCCGCCCTACGTCTTCACCCCGCTGCCCACCCGCGCACTCCTGAGCGTGCGAGGGCCCGACTCGGTCAAGTTCCTTCAAGGCCTCGTCTCCAACGATGTCCGCCGCCTTGCGCAGCCGGGAGAGGAGGACGCCCCCGACAAGCATCGCGTCCTCTACGCCAACATTCTCAAGGCAGACGTGCGTGCTCCTCTTCGACCTCCCGTTCGAGACCGTACTGACGAGCAGGGATGCATGCGCAGGGCCGCTACATGCACGATATCATGCTCTACCCTCCTCTCGCCCCCACCGCCGATGGCGTCCCCTCTTTCCTCCTCGAGCACGACGCCTCGTTCACGCCCTCCCTCCGTACCTATTTCAAGCGTCACGTCCTCCGCTCAAAGGTCAAGCTCGGCAAGGGCGCAGAGGACCTCGTCGTCACCGCTGCGTGGCGGAACCCGGCGGATGTGGGCGAGGGGAGGAGCTCCCGCGAGCTGATCGAGCAGGCGGAACGGTGGCTCGAGGAGAGGAAAAAGGGTTGGGACCCGAGGGTTGCAGGAATGGGGTACCGCTGGGTCGGGGAGAAGGACGGCGAGCAGCGTGCGTCCTTGTTCCGGCTGGCCTTCTCAAGCGCGGTGCTGACTCCCGGTGCTGTTTCCTCCCGTTGTCTCGCACAGCACCACCCGATCTCTTCGCGCCCGTCACGTCCGCGCATTTCCACCTCCACCGCCTGACGCACGCCGTCCCCGAAGGGCCGGCCGACTTTCCTGCCCTCCCGCTCGAGGCCAGCATCGACTACATGAACGGCGTCGACTACCGCAAAGGGTGCTACGTCGGGCAGGAGCTGACTGCGCGTACGCACCACAAGGGCGTGGTGAGGAAGCGCGGCGTTGTATTCCGGCTGTTCAGGGAGGGCGAGGAGTGCGTGCTCTTTTCGTTCGTGACGCCCGCATACCGCGCGTGAGAGCAGGCGCCGTGACTTCTTGAAACAACGCGAGGCACGCTCCGCGAAGAAGAAGACTGACGATTGTACTCGCCGCAGCGTCCCTTCCGAGCCGCTCCCCTCTGGCCCTCTCACGCCGTACCCGTCCCTCTTCCCCCTCCCGCCGCCCTCGTCGGCCCTCACCCTCCTGCACACCTCCTCCTCGCGCCCGCGCGCCTCGGGCAAGCTCGGCACCTCGCTCTGCGCAGCGACCTCCGCCGGCCAGACCGTCGCGCTCGCGTACGGCAGCGTCCGGCTGGACCACCTCTCTGCTTCGGAGGGCGGCGACGGCGACGGCGTGTTTGTCGTCAAGGCCCCCGTGGACAAGGAGAACGTCGTCGGTGCGGCGGAGGGGAAGGAGGGCGTGACGGAGAGGGGCGACGGCGCGGGCGAGAGCGACGAGGACGGCGGGAGGTGGCTCGCTAAGGGGTTCAGGACCGAGTGGCTCGAGTGGAAGCTCGAGGAGGAGGCCATCAGTAAAGGCCTGTAACGCGGGCAGACGGTGACGGCTTCTCGCGGGTTAAGGAGGCTTGTGCGCTACTTTTGCGCAGCATTTGGCGATGTGCTAGACTCGGGCTGTGGACAACGACAGAGAGTATATGCACATTTCAAGCGGGTAAGAAGCGGGTCCAATGACAAGAAGCACAACAAGCGATCACCTCCGTCCCTCTCCTCGCTGCCCAAGCCTGCTCAAGCGAACCGTCCCAGCGATGTCCCTCGAGAATCTGCCGACGCTGTGTTAGCTGAGCGGGGTGCCCGCAAACTGCACAAAAAGCAAGCACGAGCACTCACCCTTTCCTTCACGGCGTCGGCGCGACAAGCGCCGCCGCCGTGCATGCCGCCTGGCAGGTCCCGAACGCCGAGTTGCACGCAACGATGGCCGCAGGCGTGCCGACGCCCGCAGTGACGGTGCCGAAGCTACATTGCGGGCGTCGGTGAGCTCTCGTGAAAGGAGGTCTGGCAGAGAGAGGGGCGCACACGGCACCGGCGGCGCCGTAGCAAACGACGACGACCGCAAAGCAGCCTGCTTGGCAGAGCGCGTACCCGATCGGGCCGGCTGTGGCGCAGTGGACCACGAGGAGCGCGGCGACGAGCGTGAGGAGCCTGAACATCGCAGGTCTGGTGGACGGAGAGGGGGGCGGGCCAGCGAGGTCGTCAGCGACTTGTTTGGCAGGACTGTCACTGTACCTTCTGGGTGAGAGCGACGTCGTGACGGCTGAGGGCTCTTGTGATGAAGCTATGAAGGGAGGGAGGGAGGGAGAGGAGCGGCGAGGAGCGAAACGTCCCGGTGCGGGGATCGTACGTCGAGCTACAGCGCGACGCTGCGAGGCACGTCCCGCTTCTCGCCCGTCCAGGCCCCGAAAAGCTGCAAACGCGCGTGGGGCACTCGGCGACCGAGCGTGAAGCATCCTGAGGTCGACCTTCTCAAGTCGAGGAGGAAGGGTTGCAGGCGACAACGCGCATGCCCTCTAGGCGCAACGGGGGTCAGCAACCACGCTACCACTGTTGCGGGCAGCCTGTTATCTCTCTCGGAGGCGAAAGATGCCACGCTGCCACCACCTCCTGCTCTGCGCCTCTCACGCTCCTCCCGCTCGCTCGCTTTCGCCCATTGGCTTCGAAGGCACATGCACTCTTGGCGGAGCCTGTAGTCATCAGCATTGGAGCTGCTTAGTGCGGTCTCGTACGGTCTGCCGCCCTGGTCGGGCTCACTCGCAACGGCGCACTTCCTTCCACGCCCTCCTGGTTTTTTTTTTTTTCAGCCCGAACACCCTCTTACGGTGCTTTGCTTCTACAGCTTGAACGCTCCTGGCTCTCCGTTTCTGCATCTGTTTACACGCCGGCCCGCTAGACGATACGGGGGGATGCCAGGTTTGCGGGGATGAGGCGATGAGAACAAGGTCAACGGTCCTTCTCCTTGCCGCACATCCTCCGTTGCCCAGCACCCGTAGTGTGCCCCTTCGCCGCACTGTGCACCCCGCTCCTGCGGCAACCACCGTGCTACTCGATGACCTTGACCGTCTTGTCAAACCCGCAGCTGACGATCCTCCACTTCCCCGGCATGCCCGCCGCGTCCTCCTCGACGAGCACCTCTACGTCGCGGATGACCGAGCTGCCCTTGTCCGCCTCCCTCCTGAGCCTCGCCCTCTCGCTCCTCAGCGCCTCGGGCGCGTCCGCCTCGTCCCCCTCGGGCGGGGCGGCGCTCCCGTGCGCGCCGGCAAAGACGCGCACGCGGCCGCGCAGGTCGACGACGCGCACGACGCCGTCCTCCGAGTTGACGACGGCGGCGGACCCGTCCGGCAGCCAGGCGTGCCGTGGATTGAAGTAGTCGGACTGGGCGGCGGTCGTGTGGAGCGTGAGGAGCCGCGCGGCAGAGTGGAACGGGTAGAGGAGGAGACGGGCCGAGGTCGTCGAGGTCTGCAGGCTGAGGAGCGGGAGCGAGGGGTGTAGACCGATCGAGAGGCTGCGGGCGAACGAGCGTTTGAGCGTGCGCAAGATCAGAGCAAGGTGAGAGAACGCACATGGAAAACGACACAAAGGCGTCGCCGTTCTCGTTCAGGTTGTAGTGCGTCTCCTCCCAGCCCTTCCCCTCCTCCTCGCCCTCGTCCGGCACCCGAACATAGCGCAACAGATGGTCCTCCCTCGCGCTCCAGACGAGCCACTTTCCGTCGGGCAGCCATACCGCCGCCTCGGGATTTGAGCGCGCCGTGATGCGGTGCACCTGGACGAGCGAAACGTCCGGGCAGGTTGCGAGCGGGTCAGGAAGCTCGTCGTCGAGGAGCGCGGTAGTGTCGGCGGAGGAAGGCGCGGAGAGCCGGAAACGGTAGATGTGGAGGAGCTTGTCGTAGCCTAGTGTTGCAATGAAGCGACCGTCGGGAGACCAGGCGGCGCGGACGATGTACTGTGATGCGGGACAAATCAGAACGTCAGCTCGGCGCGGGACAACTTCAAACGCCAAGCCACGCTGCACTAGCGCACCTTGCTGTGGTCGTTGATGCGTGCCTTGACCTCCCTTGACACGAGGTCGAGAACCGCAATACTCCCCTCCATCGTCGCGCATAGCACGAATCGCCGGTACTCCTGGACCGGGTGCTGCGCGAAGGAGAGCGCGGGTGAGGGCAGCGAGAACGAGTCGAGCAGCTCGTAGGTCGAGCTGTAGACCTTGAGGGTTCGGTCAACGGCGGTGGTGAAGATGCAGGGGACTTCGTCGCTGTGCGCGGCACACACTTCTCGTCAGCTCCAAACCTCCGTGGTACGAGCGGGAAAAGGGCACGAACGTGCGGAAGCGAAGCTCGTTCGAATCCCACGCCCGTGTCGGGAGAACGCCCTTGGTGACGGTCAGGACATTGCTCGCCTCCCTGAACGCTGTCCGCGCGAGCGCCGGTTCCTTGCTCTCGTACATATAGTCGAGTCCATCGAGCTGGTCCCGTAGGGTCTGTTCGGGATCGTCGACCTTGAGGCGAGCGATGCGGGAGGCCACCCAATCGTCAACAACGTCCTGGAGGTCCTGGCCGGCGTCGTGCGGTGCGATTTCGGTTGTCGCATCGCGGTAGAGAAGGTGCGGAAGCCTTGGATGCGAGTGCGCGGCGTCGTCGAGGAAGGACGTGAGCGCGGAGGTGTAACCGTGTGAGCGGAGGAAGCGCGCTACGAGTCGATGCGCCTCGAGGCTGGCGTCAATTGGGAGTGTATCCGAGCTGCTCATAGCGCCTCACAGGCCTTCAAAGCGCGTGTAGCGGAGTGGACGAGGAGGAGCTGATGAGGACGAGGTGGGGGCGGTGCACCTCGACATCGCAACCTCGTCCGGAGCGATGTGGACTGCTCGAAGCGCGTCAGGACATACAGTGTAATGCAGCTACAGCCAAGGCAGTCCAGCCGGTGCCAGGTTCTGAGCGAGACCGGGCGTCCTCTGGCCCAAGCTCTCTCGCTCCGCTTCCCGCACTCCGCTCCTCTCGCCCGCCGTGAGCCATTCGTGCGCACATGGCTCGCCAGGGACGCCAGCCGAAGCAGCTCCAGCAGGCCGGCCGCACCGCCGCTGGCCCCGCGCCTGCAAAGAAGAAGGGCACCGCCGCATCCCGCAACTCCACCGCGAGCGCCGCCACCGCAGGCCCGGACAGCGCGCTCGACGTCTACACACACGCCGACCGCACCCGCCGCGCCAGGGGCGACGTCGACCCCGCTGCGCGTGCGAAGAACGGCAAGCCTCGCGCGAAGGGCAAGGGTGCCGCTCCTCCGCCTGCCGCTTCCAAGGGCAAGGGCAAGGGGCGCGCACCGCCGGCGGATGACGACGACGAGGAGGAGCTTGAAAACGACGACGACGAGCTAAGCGACGAAGAGGACGACGAGTCGGGCGGGTTCCGCGTTCGCGGCGACGAGGTCGTCGAGTTCACGGGACTCAAGCCCGCGGGCTTCAAGCTTGGCATGGACTCGGACGCTGAGGACGGCGGCTTCGTCGGCAGCGACGATGACGATGAGGAGATCGACTCGGACCTTGCCGAGGAGAGCGCGGACGAGGGCCCGCTCAGCCGCCGTGGCGGGTCGAGCAGGGGCAAGGGCGCGCAGAAGGGCTCGCGCGCGAAGGAGGTTGATCTTGACGAGGACGAGATTGACTATGACGACGAGGAGGGCGAGGGATGGATGGACTTGACGGAGATGCTCGACGCGGGCGGCTACCCTTCCGCCGGCCAGGGCGACTCGGAGGACGAGGACATCGAGTCGGGCTCGGCGGAGGAGCAGGAGGAAGACGACGACGATGAGGAGATGTCGTCTGCGGATGAGGACGACGCCGGCGCGCTCGACAAGCTCGACTCGTTTGTCGAGGGTCTTGACAGCAAGAAGCGCAAGTCGCGTGACGGCGACGATGAGGACGGCAGCAAGAAGAAGAAGCGCGTCGTCCTCGCCGAGCGCACCGAAGCGTACCCGGAGGGCGAGTTTGTCGCAGTCAAGGCGGACGACGGTGCGATTCTCGTTCACTTTCCTCTCTCCTCGTGAGGACCCGCTGACGCATTCTTCCGCCCGCAGGCAAGGTCGACCTCGACGACCTCCTCTCCTCCTTCACCGACTCGAAGAACCCGCGCTTGGCCGCGCTCAAGAAGTCGCTCAAGCCGCTTGCGCCCTCGTCGTCCCCGTCTGCCAAAGTGACAACGACCAACTCGCACCTCAAGGCCTCCGGCCCGCTCTCTGCGCCGCTCCCCGGCCGCCTGCAAGACAAGGTCGACCGCGAGGCAGCGTACGACCAGACGAAGGAAGAGACGGACAAGTGGAACGAGACGGTGCGGCGGATGAAGGGGCACAGCGGGCTCGGCGCCGAGGGCGCGCGGCACGAACGCTTGACGCTCCCGCTCATGGGCGGCGAGGGCGACGTGCGGCGGGACCCGAATGCGCAGGAGTGGAGCGCAAAGTTCCAGGCGCGTCTCCGATCAATGCTCCCCCTCCTGACCTCGCCTGCTGACTCCCACACGTTTGCAGCCGACGAACGAGCTGGAGGCGTCGATCCAGTCGCTCCTGACCACGGCGCAGATGTCGCAGCAGGACTTGCAGAAGCAGGAGAAGGCGGCGCTTGCGACTCTTGACCCGGCGGACCTCGCTGCGCGGCAGGCCGAGCTGCGGCGGCAGCGCGACCTGATGTATCGGGCGGAGCGCAAGGCCAAGCGCGTGGCCAAGATCAAGAGCAAGGCGTACCGGCGCATTCACCGCAAGGCCAAGGAGCGTGACGGCGAGGGCCCGCAGCTCTCGCTCGAGGACCTCGCCGAACTCGACGCGATCGACGGCGGGAACCGCGTCGAGGAGGAGCGCGCGCGCCTTGAGATCCTGCGCGCGAAGGAGCGCGTCACGCTCAAGCACTCGGGGAAGGGCGGGCGCTGGGCCAAGAAGGTCGACGGACTCGACGGCTTGGAGGAGGAGCGCAACGCCGCCATCCGCGACATGGTTTCGCGACGGGAGGAGCTGCGCAAGAAGATCGCCGGTATCGGGAGCGACGACGAGCGCGACGAGTTCGCGTCGTCTGACGATGGCGACCGCGACTCGGACGCGTTGGCTGCCGAGGACGACGACATCGACGCAGTGCGCCGGCGCGCCTTCGATGAGCTCGCCGCCCTGGACGCGAAGGAGGCGGCACTCAAGGCGAATGACCCGAAGCTCAAGGGCGTCATGAACATGAAGTTCATGAAGGACGCGATGGCACGCGCGGACCGCGAAGTACAGCGCGAGGAGGACGAGTTGAGGCAGCGCCTTGCGCATATGGATGAGGCGGGCGCGGCGAGCGAGGGCGAGGATGTGGCGGCGCCGCTCGCCATGTCGGAGCAGGTGCAGGGGAACCTCGGGCGGATGGTCTTCGGCCCGACGAGTGCGGCTGCGAAGGTGCGCTTCGTTCCTCTCGCTCCCGCTTCGTAGGCCCCGCTGACCCCGCCGACTCGCTCCCACAGCTGGCTTCCGCCCAGCCTTCTGCCGCCGATTCGTCCATCACCGTCCCTACCCTCAGCACCGCCATGACGACCAAGCTCTCCGCTCCCGTCCCCGTCGCCTCGACCTCCCGCACCGCCCGTTCCCGCCCGTCTCTCTCAAACCCCGGCTTCTCCGTTCATGCGGCCGACGCCGAGCCTGAGGCGAACCCCTGGCTCGCGCTCGCGGCCGAGGGCTCGTCTTCGGGCGGCAAGCTTTCCCGCAAGCACAACAAGGTCGGGTTCGGCAAGGACGAGTCGGCGCTCGCCAAGTCGACGGCCAAGGCGGACCGCGCACGCGCGAAGCAAGCGGATGCGCGCGAGGCAGAGCGCGACGACGCGAAGGTCGAGCTGGACCTGAACGGGGAGGCGGCGCTTACCGCGAGCGGTGGCGCAGAGGGCAAGAAGGGGAAGAAGCCTGCGCGGGGTGCGGAGCGCGCGCAGGTCGGCGGTGCGTTGGCGGTCCCGGCGCAGCGGATGGACGGCGACGCGGTGGCGTCGAGCGACGAGGAGCTTGACGAGGAGGAGATGCAGGCGCAGCGCGGGAAGGGTCCGATGGCGTTCCGCCAGCGTGAGCTCGTCAAGCAGGCGTTCGCGAACGACGACGTTGTCGCGGTGCGTCTCTTTTTCTGCCTGCCCGACGTGCAGGACGATTCGCTGACGCTCCGTTTCCCGCAGGAGTTTGCTGAGGAGAAGCGCAAGGAGATTGAGCGGGATGCACCGCGGGAAGAGGACAACACTCTGCCCGGCTGGGTGAGCCGTTTCGCTCGCTGTGTCTCGCTTGTGCCGCGCTCACACGTCGACCGCTCGCAGGGCGCATGGGCGGGCAAGGGTGCGAAGAAGCAGAAGAACGCGCGCAAGTTTGTGACCAAGATTGCGGGCGTCGATGCGTCGAAGCGCAAGGACGCACAGCTCAACCATGTCATCATCAGCGAGAAGAAGGACAAGAAGGCCGCCAAGTACATGCTCAAGGACCTCCCCTTCCCGTACACGAGCGCTGCGCAGCACGAGCACAAGCTCAGTACGCCGATGGGCCCGGAGTGGTCCACCTCGACGGTGCGTTCTCCCCTCCTGCGTGTGTTTGCCTCGCCGCTTGCGCGGGCGAAGCGGGCGCCGATGGCATCGTCTCGCCAGTTGGAGACTTCGCTCTTTCGCGTCGCTGCTCGCAACCGGCACCAGAACAGTCTCGCACACGCTCCTGTGCGAGCGAGACGAGCTGGAGCCGGGGATCCACGGGTTTCGATCCGGGGCATGCATCGATCGTGACGCGCGCGTCGATCACTCGTGCTGATCCTCTCCTGCCCTCGCCCTCTTGCAGATCCTCCGCGACCAAACGATCCCGGCTGTGCTTGTCAAGCCTGGCGTGACGATCCGTCCCGTGGACCGCAAGATTGCGTAGCTCTCCCTCTTGCTCGTCTCGACGACCACTTGGCCCAGCTGCGGGAGTTTATGCAATCGATGGCTTCATCAACGTTCGGAAGCGCAGGCGTGTTCTTTTGGGCCCCCGGCGGCACTCACCGGCTTCGAGGGGTGCGGGCGAAACGGCCTGTATAAGCGGGTGCCTTCACGCTGCGTGCTCCGATGTCCAAGAGAAGCCGTCCACGATCCTCTCTACCCGCGCAAGTCCCGCGCAAAGCAGCCGATTCGCCTCCAGGTGGCTCGCTGGAAAGCGAGGACGGACAGGGACTCCGGGGACGGCGCGTTCAACGAGGGAACGCGGTCGGTTCCGCCTCGCGCGATCGACCGAGCGGCGCCATGCTTTCCGAAGCGAGGAAGTGAGGAGGAGCACGAGGGAAAAGTCTATTGTCCCCGTGCCGAAGAGCGGGCGAATGCCGCTGTTTCATCGACGGGCACCCGGCGGCGGCGAACGCATTGCCACTTGGTAGAGATGGTGAGCAGCAAGAGACGGTCACGGGGAGAACAATAAGCGGGACGAGAACGAGAGCAGCGGCGGAAGAATGCTCGGGGAACGTTTTCATCGAGCCTCGGGGAGCTAGAAGCCTCGGAAGAAGAAGCGCTGCGGGAAGGAGGCACACCTGGAGCAGACCGCTCGGGAGCAGAGGGACGGACGTCAAGGCCGCCTGTGCGGGTGTCTCTGGTCCCTCGGTCTGGTGGAGTGCGCTGCCCAGCCAACCCGATTGCTCGTGGGGCGATCCTCCTGTCCATCGCGGCGGCCGCGCGTCCTCCGCCTCCTCCCCTCATCGCGAGAGTCTCGCTGCTGCCGAAAGGGCCGTTGTGTGTTTCCAGGCCAGTCCCAGTCCCTGGGAGCGCTTGCGGGCTCGGGTTCGCCGCTCGTCCGCCGCCGCTACCCCAGCTTCCGCGTGGGCTGCTCCCCGCTCGCCTCGCCACGACGGGGAGCGATCGTCCCCGCTCGGCCTGGAACGACACAAACTCTGAGCGCGCTTGTCGCTGCGCAGGCCCCTCTCGTGTGCCAGTCGGTTCCCGCACAGGCAGCGCATCTCGTTCTGCGCGCAGGCCACCGCACACTCGTCGCCCCTGACCTCCTCCGCCCCGCGCCCTGTCGTCCTGCCCCGCCCTCCATCCGCAGGCCCTCTGGGCGATGCGCCAGTGACGCCCGCCGCTGGAATGCGCATCGAGGATTCACCTGCGTCCGCGCTCGAGGCGGATGCGGCGCCAGGGGGCACGCCCGCAGCGGGCGAGTCGGCTCAGGCTGTCGCTGTTCCCCCGCCGCGCCTGCCCTCCATTTCTGCACTGCTCAACGCGCCGGATCCGCAGTCTCCAAGTGTGTCTCTCTCTCGCGTCGTCCGTCGTCTCCGCCCCAGCGCGCGTTGACCCTTCTCTTCCCGCGTCTCCAGAACGGAACCCCCATTCACCGACTCGCCTGCCCCCTTGCACAACCTTTGACGGCCCGCCGCGCTCATCCCATCTCTCTGACTCCGTCCCGTTGTCGACTGGTCCGGATCCTGCGCCGTCGCCGACCTCCACCTCCGCACGCCTCCCTCTGTCCCCTCCCCGCTATCCCGCCGTCGTCACAGCATCCGCCGAGACGGCGGACGAGGCAGGCTCCGCTTTCTCGCAGTCGCGCCGTCTCACCCGCCCGCCGTCGCCTGCCGCCCGTCAGCTCACGTCGCTCGAGTTCCCCGACGGCAACGCCCTCCACCCTCTTCCCTCTGGCCTTTGCGCCAGCAACGGCCGACCTCGCGCGGCCTCTGTCTCCCACACTGCCCACTACGACAGTGTGGCGTATAGCCGTCTCCCTGGCTTTGCCACGAGCTCGGAGCGACGCGGCGGTGCGGGCGCGGAGGACCCGCCCGAAGCGCGGGAGCGCTACCTGGATGCGTCAGCGGGTCCTTCCTCGCACCTCGAGGCGCTGAGGCCGCGCGCGCTCTCGTTCTCGGCGACAGACGAATACCGCGCGCCTTCGAGCTGGGCAGGCGGTGGCGCCCAGTACGAGCAGCAGCTCGCGCGCCGCCCTGATCATGCCGACCTGCACGCACGTCCCGGCACCGCCCATCCCGCCTTCTCCGCGCCGCACTACTCATACCGCCCCACTACCACCGGCGGCAAGCCCTCTTACGACCATCCGCCTGCGCAACATCAGCCTCCTCCCCAAGGATGGCCTCCTCGCGTCATGGACGCCTATCCGCCTCAGTACTCTCAACACTCCGGCACCTCCCGTCGCCATGATCTGCAAAACCTCGTCCCGCTCTCCGTCCCTTCCGGCCTCCCCTTCACCGCCCCAACCTCGCCGATCAACCAGGGCGTCCCGCCATACCCGTCGCAACCGACGGGCGCGGCGGGTCCATCAGCTTGGCCGTCTGCCACCTCCACCACGGGTACTGTCACGGATTCGAACGCTACAGTCTCAACGGAACCTTCACACGAGGCAGGCCGCTATGGCTGCCCGCATTGCCGTGCGTCTCGCGTGTGATAGTTTTCCTGCCCGCTCAAAGCTGACCCTCCCTTATCGCGCGCAGCGAAACGCTTCGCCCGCCCGTCGTCGCTGAGGATCCACATGCACTCGCACACGGGCGAGAAGCCTTTCACCTGTCCAATGTGCGATCGCGCTTTCTCGGTCCAGGTTTGCCCGTCTTCTCCGCTTCTGCCTTGTGCGCGAGCTGACCCGCTTGTATTTGCAGTCGAACTTGCGCCGGCATCTCAAGATTCACAAGGGCAATGGCGCACCCGCCGCATCGAGCGCCGCCATCTCGCGCGGAGCTGCGAGCACGTCGAGCGCGATGGATGCACGAGGCCTCGTCAGCGCAGATGACGGCGGTACGCTGCCGTCGCCTGTCGGCGAGTCGGACGGCTCGAGCGCGGCAGCATCCGCGGGGCAGGAGCTGCCTCGCAGCGCGAGCGCGAGCGGGACGGACGGTGATGCGGACGATCGCGTTATAAGGGAGGACCAGGCCATGGCCGATGAGCCACTTAATGCGGAGGGCGCGGTCGGTCCTGCGCCTGCGCAGGAAACGCCTCAAGTGCGGTCAGCCTGGCCGCGCGCGAGGGAGCGTTCGGGCTAAGGCGGCTCCCCTTTCCTCGTGCCTCTGTCATCTATCTGTGCATACGTGAATCTGTCTTATGTCCGTACATACGCCCTGTACTCTCGGTTCTCCTCCACGTACCGTCTGTTGTCCACCTCGCGCCTGCCCATCCCTCCGTCATCCCGCCTCATCCTCATAATTGCCTCACGGTCGTTCAGTATTGCTTCGCGCGAAGCCCTCGCATCCCCATCCCACAGAAGTACTCACATACCGCTTTGCATCCGTCGCCCCTTGTGCAACTTCAGGCCACGCCCCCTCACTCTCCCTTCTCGCTCGCTGCGCGCACACACGCGGTTTCCAAGAGCACGAAGAATCGCGGGGCGAGATGCAATCACACGCGCGCTACCTACAAGTGCCGCGTCTTGTTCCGGCTCGCGCTCCGTGCCGGCTTGCGCATCCGCGTGCGCCCGCTCCCCTCTTCGCCCTCGAGCGCGCGCTGCTCGTCCTCCCTCTCCGCACCGCCTGACCGCGTCTCCAAACCCATGCCGTACCGCGCCCGGTCGGCCTTCTCCTTGTCGCGCTTCTCCTTGACCGCACGCTTCTTCTCCGCCGCGTCGGACGCGTCCTTCTTCGCAGATGGGATGAACGACATCTCCATCCCGCCGCTTGCCGACCCGCGGATGATCTCGCTCCCGTCTCCAACGACGTCGTCCACCGCTGCGCGCCGGGCGCGCTTCCCGCCCGTCGAAGCAGCTTCCCGCGCGCGCTGCGCGAGGGACTGCGTCGCGCGTGCGGCGGACGATGCGAGCGGGCGAGAACGCGCAGACGAGAGCGTGTCGTCGTCCGAGTCGTCGGCGGCGACAAGAGCGGGGCGGGAGCGGGGGGCGGAGGTAGAGGGAGCGGTGGAGCGGGAAGAGGCGGGCTTGGCGGGGCGTTTCGGCGGGTCGACGGGGCGTCGCCGGCTGTCGAAGCCGAGATCTGAAAGCAGAGCTGTCAGTAAAATTCGAGCAATGAGTAGCGGAAAGCCTTCGCGCACCGCCTTCCACACTGCTGTCGGAATTGGAAGCCTCGTCGTCGTCCTCGTCCACCGAAACATCCTGCTCGTCCTCGCCCTCATCCTCATCGTCATCATCGTCGTCCTGGTGCTGCCGCTGCGGGGGAAGAGGCGTCAGTAAGGAGGCCGAGAGGAAGATGCGAAAAGCAACGCACCGGCCGGGTAGACGGATTGAGCAGCTGGAACTCGCGCGACTCCTCGTCGATCTCAAAGTCGGGGTTGGTGAACAAATCGCCGAACCGGTCGTCCTTGAGCAGACTGGGCGTCTCGACCTGGGCCTTCTTCCTCCGACGGCGGCCATCCTCCTCATCCGAGTCCAGCTCGCCCGCCTCGCGCTTGCGCTGACGCTCCTCCTCGACGCGGAGCTTCTTCGCGAGCGCCTTGTTGACCTTGACGCCGGCGACGCCTGCACCCGTGGCCTTCTTCGCGCCGCGGATGCGCGACTCCTGCTCGGCGGCGAGCTTGTCGCGGATGAGCTTGTCGCGGTGCTCGGCGTACTGGAACGGGTTCGCGATCGCGCGCGCCTTGGTGTACAGTCGCAGGTCGACGAAGAAGCCGTGCATGTACGGCTTGAGCGTGTCGGTGCCGATGAGGTGGGTGAGATTGAGGCTGTGGGCGAGCAGGGGGTGAGCTCGAAATCCAAGTGGGGGAACAAGGGACGCACTCGTCGAGCTCCTGGCGGTCGACAAACTTGTAGTCGTCGTAGATGGTCGTCTCCTGGTCGTCCTCCATCTCCTCCGTCATGTTGTCGAGGAAGCGGCACCACTTGGGCGCGGGCCCAAGCTGCGGGACGTAGTAGCCCGTCATGGGCGACGTCTCGTTCGCGAGGAAGACGAGACCTGTTCCCGGGTAGATGTGCAGATCATTGATCGGCATCGGCGGGTTGATCGCGACGAGGTTGGAGCCCTGCGCGAGAGAAGTGAGTGAGCACGACCTTCGCAAGCAGGAGAATGCTCGTTACGCACCGTGTCCTTGCCCCAGATTTTGACGACCTTCTCGTCGGTACTCGCGACCCAGCCTCCCTCGCGGTCTGCATCCCCGCTCGTCGCCGGCGCGCTCTCCACCCACTCGACCTTCTTGACCGGAAGACCGTACCCCTGGTCCTTCGTCGTGTACGGGCGGTTCGCGCGCAAATCGTACAGCAGCACATGGCCCGTCGACGTACCCACCGCGAGGTTCAGCCCATCGCTGCGGTTCGCAAGCGAGGTGACGGCGACGCCGCCCGCGCCGGCATCGTCGTCGACGCCGGGCAGGCGCGGGTGCTGCAAGCTCGCGCTCGACATGCTCGATGCCGCGAGCGACGCATAGGGGAGGCGGAGGATGCCTGCCCGGGAGCGAGACCGCGGATCCCACAGCTCTACCGTGCCCTTGCCCTGGCGCGTCTCGGTGCCGAAGCACAGGAGCTGGTGTGCCGGGTTGATGTCTATCGCGTTGACGCCGAGAACAGCGTCGCCTGTTGCGCCGCTCCCGGGCACGCCGCCGCCCTCGCCACCGTCGTACTCTGCGCAGCCCTCAAGCCCGAACGGCTTCATGAACCGCCCGACCTCGAGGTTCAGCCGCCAGACCTCCGCGCCAAGCCCGCCGACAAGCGCATCGCACGTCGGGAAATGGTACGCCAGCGTGCGACCCTGTCGCGGCATGCGAACGCGGTAGTGCGATGCCGACTGTGTGTGCAGCTCGAGCGAGCGGTCCGACTGGAGGTGGAGGGTCTTGGTCCAGTCCGACGACAGGATCTGGGTACTCGCACGCGTTAGCCTGCCCTTCATCGAACGTGCAGAGGGTTATGCGCACGCAGAAGTCGACGTTCTCGCTGTCGGTCACGCGCTCCATCTTCATGCTCAGCTCCTCAAGGTCGAACACCTTCATCCGGGGCTTGTACGTCCCCGTAGCGAGGAGGTACCGCCCATCGCGCGTTGTCTTGAGCTTGTTGCTCGCCTCGGGAAAGTCAAAGTCCTGCCGGGCAACGACAGGCGAAGGTCAGCACCGCCCACCTCCTCGAGCGGCGGAGAGGTCACTCCTCCTCCTCCTCGCGCAGGGACCGCCGCGCACCTGGATGAGCCTAATCTCGCCCTCTCCGCCCGTCCCGCCTTGCCCACCCTTCTTCCTGCGCTTGTTCCGGTCCTGCAGCTTCGCCTCGAGCCATGCAGCGGCGTTCTTGCTCGTCAGCCCGCCGCCGTTGACGCAGTAGATCTTGGCGGCGCCGCCTGTAGACGCGAGCGAGACAACCATGGTTGCTTGCGCAGGCTCAGCGGGAGCAGCTGCTTAGTGAGCGAGGAGAGGTGGCGCCCGGACGGACGCGGCGAACCCAAGCTCAGGGGCGGAGATCGGACGAAGACCATCTCCACGGAGTCGGCACTGTATCGCTCAGGGTGCTCCAGACATGGTGTTACAACAAGCAATTGAAAGCGTCTAACCTCAGCAGTGCTCTGCCGCCATCAGGCGTCCATCAGAGATCCGCACGCTCCAGGCGGACCTTGATTCTCCTGGTCCATCACACGCTTCCTGCTGGATGTACGCCGCTACTCTGCGACATCGAAATCACCCTGGTCCATCTGCAATAGCAAGCGCATCAGTCTCGCCATCCTGTCAGAACCTCGGATGGACAAACAGGAGGAACGCACATCCGCCGGCTCCTTCGGCTCCTCGTGCTCGCCGTACTGGATCGCGTTGTCGAGGTGGCTGAGCACGACCCCGACCGAGTCTTCGTCCGTCACGTCGAGCGGGAGGAACTGGACCATGTTGAACTCGTCGATCTGCGGTAGGTGCAGGAGAAGGGGTGGGGGCTTCTTAGCGCAGTGCCAAAGCAGGTGGCGTAGTCGACAGCGGATACAGCTTGAGGAGGAGACAGAAACGTACGAGGTGGACGAGCGCGCTGTTCAGCTGGTGAAACTTGGGGTTGAGCTCGCGGTTAACCGAGGTACGCAACAGCTCAGGATCCGGGTCGAGGAACCTGTAGGCGTATATCACGTCAGCTTCGTACTGATCCCAAGACTACACATCCGACGGCGAAGATTGCGACAGCCGCCATGAGATGGAAGCGAAAACTGACCGGTCGACCTCCTTCTTCCGCTTGCCCTCGCGACGAACAAGGTCCATTTTGCTCATGACGTTGACGAACGGCACCTCGAGGCCGATCATGCAGCTCATCGCCGAAAGGACGCCCGAGAAGTACTTGGACGTGTCCTCCATAAACTGCGACTCGAGCAGGTAGCAGGCGACGAGGTTGATGTTCATTGTCGAAGTGAGGAGCTTGGCGAGGCGCGGGAGGATGGGGATATGCGTGTAGAGCTCGATCTGGCCGGGGCAGTCGATGATGAGCTGTGGGTGAGATTCGGTGTGAGCGAGTGGGGCGGGACAACGGGGAGGCAAGCGTGCGCACGTAGTCGTCCTCAAAGTCGCCGAGCGCGTCTGACAGCCAGTCGAGATTCTGCATCAGGTACCTGTAGGCGGGAGGATCAGCGACTGCCTGTGGGGGAGTGAGCAAGCGAGGGCACGAACTCGAAGCAGTAGATGAGACCGCCGTTTGGCCCGAGTTCGAGCTCGTCCATGACGTCCTCGAGGCTGACGAGGTCTTTGATGTCTATACTGGGAGGGTACTCGAACTTGTCTGCCGCCGGGTCTAGGTTGAACAGGTGGACGGTGCGCCCGAGCGACTGGGCGTGGGTGATGAGCGAGGCGCAGAAGGTCGACTTGCCTGCGCCTGCTGGGCCCGTCACAAGGACGGCGTCTGTGGAAGCGGTCCGCGTGGTCAGTCCGTGGATCCAGCCGAGCGCGGATGAGGGAGGACGTGCAGCGCATGGTCGGAGCTGATGAGGGGAACCGCCGAGCGTGAAAGCGCGGGACGAGCGGGAGATGGGTGCGCGGGTCGCGTGCAGTCTCAGCAGGTGCCCAGAAGCCGAGTCCAGCGAATCTGGCGCAGTCAGAGCAGCGAGGGCGCGGGCCAGGCTGGCGAGGCGCTCTCGCCGCTGTCGCCGCTCTCCGTCGACCGCGTTGCAGTCTCGGCTTGCGCTCGGCCGTGGCTCTCCTTGCCCTAGCTCAGCTCACTCCGCACCACCTCACATCCGCGCTCCAACTGCAGCCATGGTACGCCGTGCCGTCCTCACCTCGCGCCGTCTCCCCCCTCACCGCCCCCGCTGAGCTCGCCCGTGCTCAACGCCCCCACATCCCGCTGACCACACTTGCACGACCGCAGAAGATCAAGACCCTCCACCGCAGCCTCGAGGACCACCTCCCGACCTCGTCCTCGGCCACCGCCCCCGTCTCGCGCAACCTCGACCCCGCCCTCCACCCCTTCGCACGCTCCCGCGAGTACACCCGCGCAGTTACCGCCGCCAAGCTCGAACGCATGTTCGCCAAGCCCTTCGTCGCGGCCCTCGAGGGACACGGCGACGGCATCTACTGCATGACCAAGGACGAGGCAGGCGGACTGGGCCGTGTCGCAAGCGGTAGCGGCGACGGCGAGGTCCGCGTTTGGGACCTAGGCGGTCAGCGCACCGTCTGGAACGTCGAGAACGCACACAGGGGCATGGTCAAGGGCGTCGCCTTCTCCCATCCCATGGTCGGCGAGGACGGCCGCATGGAGAAGAAGGTCGGCGCAGGCGAGCGCGGTGTCAAGCGCAAGCGCACCGACATCGGCTTCAAGGGCAAGGGCCGTGCTGGTCTTGAGGACGACCTGGACGACGACGAGTATGAGGACGGCGTCGACAAGCTCGACGAAACCCAGGCTCGCGGCAGCTCGCGCGTCCTGACTTGCGGCGCGGACAAGACCGTCAAGCTCTGGGACGTCAAGGGTCCGAGCGGACGCAACGCACGAGTACGTTGACTGTCGACTCGTATGATCCGGAAACGGCTCTGTGAGGAGGGCGACGTACTGACCCCCGAGTCTTCCCTCCCTCCCGCAGCCCCTGCAAACCTTTAACGGCAAATCCGGCTTTAAGTGCGCCCCCTTCTCACGCTTGACTGAGTCTGCGCGTATTGACCTCACGCTTACCACAGCTCCATCTCGCACCACCGCTACGACCCCATCTTCGCGACGGGTTCGACCGAGATCGAGATCTGGGACGAGACGAAGACGGCGCCGCTGTCGACGCTCAAGTTCCACTCTACGTCGAACGCGTCAATGGGCGAGCATATTGCGTGTGTCGCGTTCAATAAGAGCGAGACGAGCGTCCTCGCCAGCAGTGGGAGCGACAGGACCGTGTGCTTGTACGACTTGCGGAGTGGGAAGGCGCTCAGTCGCGTCGCGATGCAGGTGCGTCACGTCTTTTCCGCGTCTGCCCTTTGCTGTCCTGGAGGATGGCGCGTGTGATGGTGGAAAGCGTTCCAATCCAGTCACTCATCTGCTTCATCTCTCGCAGATGCGCGTCAACTCGCTCGTCTTCAACCCGCTCCAGCCGCCCGTTCTCCTGTGTGCTTCCGAGGACCACAACCTCTATACCTTTGACATGCGCAACCTCAGCACCACGACCCAGGTCTTCAAGGGTCACGTTGGCGCGTGCGTCGCTGCGCCCTCCCTTTCCTGCATGGCACGGCAGTGTTGACGAGGCCTCTTACTGCTTTGTGCGAACAGCGTCATGTCGTGCGACTGGTCCCCGACCGGCCGCGAGTTCGTCTCGGGCTCGTATGACCGCACGCTCCGGCTGTGGAAGCAGGGCGAGGGCAGCAGCCGCGACACGTACCACACCAAGCGCATGCAGCGGTGCGTCTCTTCCCCTCTTCCACACTCAGGTCTGTTCGAGCGGCTCGCTGATCCTCGAAAACGTCTCTCGCGCGACAGCATCTTCTCCACTCTCTACACTCTCGACTCGCGCTTCGTCCTCTCCGGGTCGGACGACGCGAACCTGCGCATCTGGAAGGCGCGCGCAAGCGACAAGCTCGGTGTCGTCGACAAGCGCGAGCAGGTCCAGCGCGAGTACCGCGACGGACTCAGGGAGAAGTGGGGGACGGTCGCGGACGTGGCGAAGATCGAGCGGTGCGTCGCGGTCTTTTTTCGCCGTCGAGCGCGCGCACCTTGCGCGTACGGTGGCTGGACTCCAGCGCGACTTGTTCGCTGACGCTCTCCTCCGCCTCCCTCTCTTACAGTACGCGCTACCTCCCCAAGCCGATTCATCAAGCCGCGAAGCTCAAGCGCGAGATGCTCGACGCGCGCCGCACCAAAGAGGAGAACCGGATCCGGCACGCGCCCAAGGGCGTCGACCAGGAGCTGCTCAAGCCCAAGCCGGCGCGCAAGGCGCCCATCACCAAGGTCGAACAGTAGCGCCCTCCTTCTTCCCTGTTGCAGTGGAGGTGCGTGTAATACGAGGATGTGCGCGCCCCTCCCGATCTGTGAGGCTGTGAGGAGGGATCTGTATTCATCAGTGCGAGGTGCGGTGATTTTGCTGAGCAGGGCGGCGCGTCTCGACGGTGCCGTCGCCCGGCGCACTCGCCGAGTTGATGCCGAAGAGTGCGTTGTCTGTGCTGCTTTCCGCTCTACACCCGACGAGCGCGAGGTTGGACGAGGGGGCGGTGAAAGGCCCGCCGCGGCCCCCTCGCCGTTCCTTCGGCACGGAGTGCGGGGGATTCCGATCGGGGCTCCTCGTCTCTGCGTTCGCTCTTCTCTCTCCCTCTTCTCGCACACACAGCAGCGATGGTCCCCACTCCCGCCAACAACGAGTGCGACGTACTGATTGTTGGCGCCGGCCCCGCCGGCCTCATGCTCGCGACCTGGCTCGCCAAGCTCAAGATCCGTACCCGGATCATCGACCGCAGGAGCGTGAAGGTACTCGCCGGGCAAGCGGACGGCGTTCAGGTGCGTTATGTTCTCTTCTCTCATGCGGCGACGGGGCGTACTGACCCGCCGGAGCAGTGTCGCACGCTCGAGGTCGCGCAGTCGTTCGGGTTCGTGCACCGGCTCATCGAGGAGGGTGCGCTCGCTCTTACATCAGACGGTGTGCATGACGCTGATTACGGTGAGGACAGGCGCACACATCAACGAAATTTGCAACTGGACTCCGACGGAGGACGGCGGGCTTGAGAGGACGAAGCGGATGCCGGACGTGCGTCTCCCTTCCTCTCTACTTGCAATCTTGGGTTGCACTCTTCGCCCATCTGAGCTGCTAGTAACCTTTCCAGAGCGCAGAACGAGCCAGGAACGAGCCGCTTTCCCCATGTCGTCCTCACGCAAGGACGGATCGAGCGCTTCCTCCTTGACGCGATGAAGAACTTCAGTGTGTCCCACCGATATCTACCGCGCTTGTGGTGGTGGAGCAATGACTCTGCGTGCTCACACCCGCAGACGACCTCACTGTCGACCGCTCCATCGCCCCGACAAGCATGACCGTCGACCCCTCCCTCGTCTCCGACTTCTCGCCCTCCGTCTACCCCGTCACGCTCACACTCCGCCATCTCACTGAGGAGGAGTCCACTCCAACGCAGGTCGGCGCTGTTGCGAGCGGGCTGCACCGGAGCAACCTCCTCAGCGACGACGAAGCGGATGCGATGAACGGGACGGCGGAGGGTGGCGCATACGCGCATGCAGGCGAAGAGGAGACGGTGAAAGCCAAGTTTGTGGTCGGATGCGATGGCGCGAGGAGCTGGGTACGCAAGTGCGTCCTTCTCCGGCTCTTCCTGTTGTTAGTCCGCACTCACGCTTCCCGCTACAGACAGCTCGGCCTTTCTCTCGAAGGCGAGTCGGCCAATTCGCTCTGGGGCGTGCTGGACGCCATCGTCGTCACCGATTTCCCCGATATCCGCCTCAAATGCTCTGTTCAGTCGAAGGAGGCCGGCTCGATCCTCGTCGTCCCGCGTGAGAAGGACATCGTCAGGTTCTACGTGCAGATGGGCACGACGGATCCGAACGAGCGGTTTGTGCGTTGCCTCCCAGCGACACTCGCTCTCTCGCCGTGACAAAGACTGACGTCCCCGCTCGCCCCCGTACGTAGGACCGCTCGTCCGTCTCGCCCGAGTCGATTGTCGCCGCCGCACAGCGCATCTTCGCTCCGTTCAAGCTCGAATGCAGGCATATCGAGTGGTGGACGATCTATGAGGTCGGGCAGCGCCTCTGCAAGAGCGTTACGCTGGACAACCGCGTCTTCATCGCCGGCGATGCGTTCCACACGCACAGTCCGAAGGCGGGCCAGGGGTAAATCAACACCCTCACACTCTTCCTTCCTCGCCCTCGCGTAGCCACCGCGATACTCCCATTTCGACGCCGCAGCGTTTCCCGCTGACATCGCCTCTCGCCTCCTCGCAGCATGAACACGAGCATGATGGACACATTCAACCTGGGCTGGAAGCTTGCGCATGTTCTACAGGGCAAGGCAAAGCCAACGCTTCTCGACACCTACGGCGTCCGTCGTCTCTTGCACCTCCACCTCTCCACGCACTCGACTGACGCGCCCTACACAGCTCGAGCGCCACAAGACTGCCCAGGAGCTGATCGACTTTGATTACAAGCTGTCAAGGATGTTTGCGGGCAAGGCGATCAGCGCGGATGGGGTACGTTCGCGCACTCCCCGCTGCCCTCTTTCGCTCTGCCGCCATTCCACGAGTCGCTGGCCATGCCTTGTGAGCTGACGCCCCTCTCGCTCCGGGAACTCCGTAGAAGCCTGTTTCGCATGAGGAGTTCAAGAAGGTGCGCGCGTCTGCCGCTCAACCTTCCCAAACCTCAGCCTGATCCTCACTACTGCCCGCAGTTCTTCGAGTCGATCGGAAAATGGGCATCGGGTACCGCAGTGCACTACCACCCAAACATGCTTGTTGCCCCCGAGCGGGAGCCTTCGCTTGCTCCGGGCTTGCCCCACGGCGAGGTGCGTCTCTTCCGCCTTTTCCACCTTCGCTTCTTCTAACTCCGGTCTCTCCCCCAGCGCTTCGCCTCGCATGCGGTCGTCTCTATTGCCGACGCTCGGCCCTGGCACCTTGGCGACCGCCTCGTCTCGGACGGGAGATGGAGGATCATCCTCTTTGCGGGCGACGTTTGCGAGCAGGAGCAGCGCAACAAGCTTGAGCACGTGCGCTATACTCCCCGCCTCTCTGCCGATAGCGAGATGTTCATCCCTGCGTCCTGCGCGCAGGTCGCAGCCTACCTCGACTCAGCCGCAGGCCCCCTTCGCACCTTCACCCCGGCAGGCGAAGACCTCGACTCGGCAATCGAGGTCCTCACGGTCATCTCGAACCCGCGCATCTCTGTTGAGCCGAATGCCTTTCCCGAGGTGCTGTGGCCGTCAAAGAAGCCGTACGGGTCACGCGGTGCGTCCGGTATGTCTTCGTCCTTGCTCCTGGAGGGCTGATTTCCTTGCGTACGCAGCTTACGACAAGCTCTACGCGGATGACGTCTCGCCCGTTACTCCCAACGACCGCGGCGAGATCTACAAGAACCTCGGCATCGACCAAAAGACGGGCTGTATCGCTGTTGTACGGCCCGACCAGACCGTCTCGTTCGTCTGCGCGCTCGACGAGGTTGAGCAGGTCGGCTCGTTCTTCTCGCAGTTCATGATTACGCAGTAGTAGCTCCTCTCTGTTCGTGCAGTAGCAGATCTGTGCAGTTCCGACCAAGGAGAGCGTTGCAAGTGGTCAGCTAGAACTGCCTCTCACCTCCGTCGCGAACCTCCTCCGCGCCCTCCATCCCCACTCCGATGCGGCGGCGCATCGCGCTGTACGTCGCGCGGCGAGTCCTCCGTCCGCTGCCGCTTCGGGCTCTCTGGCCCAAGGCGGTCCGCCAGCGCCGGCCGCTTGCGTGACGAATCCTCCTCGCGCCGATTGCTCGACGCGTTGCCGCTGCTGCCGCCCGCCGAGGTGAGACCTGCGAAGAGCCGGCTCGAGCCGCGACCCTTGATTGACAGGGGCGCGTCCTCCGTAGGCGTGTCGCGCGGCGGGTCCTTCGGGCGCGACGAGGACGGGTCCGAGGGCGGGGTGGCTGCCTTCGAGGCCGCAGTCGCGCCAGGGAGGCTCGCGCGCGCGCGCTCTAGCAGCGAGCCCTGCGGCGGCGGCGAGCGCTCCTTCTCCTGCTGCTGGCGGTGGGCGGGCGCAGGGCGCAAACGGTCGCCGCCGCCGCTGCCGCCGCCGGTAGAAGGCTTCGGCGGCAGCCCGCCACGAGTGCGCTCCTTCGCGCGGCGCTCCGCGTCTTCCTTGCGCGCCTTTTCGCGCTGCTCCTGCCGTGCCTTCTCACGCTGCTCCTCGCGCTCCCGGTCCCGCTGCCGCGCCTTCTCCTTCTCCTCCTCGCGCTGCTCCGCCTCGCGCGAGAGCTTCGGGCGATCCGACAAGCGGCGGTCGCTGCGGTGCGACTCATCCCTGCGACGATCGTCGTCCCGTCGCGAGGAAGAAGAGGTCGACGCTGCCGAAGACGCCTTGTAGCGGTCGTCGTCGCGGCGGGACGAGCGGTCGTCACGACGCACGTCCGCTTCGCGCCTCGAGCCGCCAGCGCGGTCGTCCCGCCCGCCGCGTCCGCCACGCTCCCTCTCCTTCTCCTTTTCCCGCTCGCGCTCCTTCTCCCGTTCCCGATCCCGTTCCCGCTCCCGCTCCCTCTCCCTCTCCCGCTCGCGGTCGCTCACCCGCCCGCCGCGGTCCGGCCCGTTCCGCCTGTCGTCCCTGCTCGCACGCGAGTGCGAGCTCTCGACGCTCCGCTCGCGCGCCTCACGCTCCCTGTCCGCCACACGGTCCCGCTCGCGCTCCCGGCTGCGCGGGCGCGAGCGGTCGTCCCGCGCATCGCGGCGCGGGCTCGGCGCGCGCGACGCAGGACGCGAGGACGACGCCGACGCGCCGTCGCCGCGATCACGGTCGCCCAATCGGGAGGGAAGTGCCCCACCGCCGCTGCCGCGGCCGGGCGGCGGGTCCATCTTCTCCTTCTCGCGGTTGCGGTCCTTGTCCCCTGAGCTCGATGCGGACGCAGGCGCAGGGCCGCGCTTGCTCGCGAGCGCTTCCGCGCGGAGCTTGTCAGCTGCCGAGTCGGCAGCGGACGACGAGATACCGTTCGGACCTGGGCGGGACGGGAGGGCGGACGAGGAAGACGAGGGGACGGGGTCGCGGTGGTCGCTGGAAGGGCGTGAATCGGCGGGGCGGGAGCTGCGCAAGAACGAGCGTTAGCAGGCTTGTAGCAGGAACACGAGAAACTCACGCACGGCGCAGCAGACGAGGAGGAGGGCTTGACCTCGGCCTGCGACGTGCGAGGCGCCGGCGCACTCTGGCCGGTCGGCACCGCGCCGCCCCTCGAACCGGGCTGCGCGGCGCTCCCTGCCGGCGTCACGGAAGTACGGGTTGACGTGGCAGCGGCCGGAGCGGGGGTCCCGGCTGGCGAGGCGGATTTGCCGGCGTTGCTAACCGTACGCGAGAAAGCGGGCTACCCGCGGAGGAAGAGTCAGCGTGAGCTGTGAAGAAGAGACCGAGAGACGCACCGCCGACTCGGGCTTATTGACCCAGTGCTTCTTGCGCTTGGCAATGACGGCCTTGTAGCTGCGCAAGTGGGACTCGATGTCAGTCGAGCAACGCGAAAGGGGAGAGAATGGAGCACACCCCTGCGCCAGGATGGTCAAGTCCTCGCGCTTCTCCACAGCAAGCAGGTCATCCACGCTGCGCTGGAGCGTCTCGCCCTGCTTGTAGTCGAGCGGGAAGAACGGCGCAATCTTGGTGAGCACGAGGATCGAGTTTTTGATATGCATGTACTCGGCCGACTTGAAGCTCTCGACAAAGCCCTGCGTGCACCGTCCTGGTCAGCCTGCACTTCGGGTGGGCGGGGGAGGGGGACGCACGAGGACCATGTTCCCGTGCCACTTGAGTAGCGCAGTCTGGAACTCGTTGTGCTCGTAGTGCTGCCGCGTCTTCCCCGCTGGCAGCTCCGCCATCGAACGCAGGAAGCCTGAGAGCTCGCCGTTCTTGCCGAGGGCAGTCTCGTTGTACGCTGCCTTGTCCTTGTGCCAGCCGTGCAGCTCGCCGAGGACTTCGTACAAGAAGCGGCCTACGCGGGTGGTGCAGGATTAGCGAGCCGTGGACAGCAAAGGCGAGCGGCGGGACGCACCGTAGTTGCGCGCCTCGTTCTCCGTGCACGAGTACAGGACGGGGCTGATCTGGCTCGTCAGAAGCTGCAAGCGCCGTTTGAGCGATTCAGTGCTGCTCTGCTCACCAAGCGGCGAGGAAGGGTACGCACGCGGTCATAGAACACGACAGTGTGGAACGCAGGCGTGTCGAGCGCATGCAGCTTTTTGACGATCTGGTGCGCGTA
Organism: Rhodotorula sp. PL61-2; assembly: GCA_028828645.1. Lineage (NCBI taxonomy): Eukaryota > Fungi > Basidiomycota > Microbotryomycetes > Sporidiobolales > Sporidiobolaceae > Rhodotorula > Rhodotorula sp. PL61-2. Next base: position 226,878 of record JAPZQE010000007.1, on the reverse strand, counting down.
CACGGCGTCGGGGAGCGAGAGGCGCGCGCGGGGCTGGACGCAGTACTGCAGGATGTCGTCCGCGAGGCGGGTGCGGTCCGCCTTGGTCCTGACGTCTGCGTATGCGGCGGGTAGACGTCAGCACAGGGCTGCGTGGAGGGGAGGGGGAAGAGGACGCACTGCTGAACCAGTGCGCCTTCTCGCGCCCGAGACGGCGAGTGACGCGGTTCTTCGCGCTGAGGTGCAGTGCCGCCTCGGTCGACAAGCCTGTCGCCGTCGCAATGACGCTCTCGACAAAGTGCGTCTTGTCGTCGGGCTTGACGCCCGCGAGCGTCGCGACATCGCGCTGGACGGCGCGCAGGCGCGTGATCTCGGCGTCGTAGCGCTCCTTGGGGTAGAGGATGTCGTGCAGCGTGAGTTGCCAGAAGGTGACGAAGAAGGGTGCACCGAGCGTCTTGCGCGCGGAGGCGGGCAGGAAGTCGGCGATTTTGGCGATCTCGCCGACGAGCGCCGGGTGCCACGGCTGCGGGCAAACAAGGATGAGTCTCGGTCCACAAGAAAAAGAAGCGAGATCCGCACCTCGACAGGCGCGGACGCTGGCGTCGCGCTGCCGCTTTCTCCACTCGCCGGCGCCGCGACCGCCGTCACCGCCGCGCCGTTCGGCACCGCAGGGGGCGGGGGCGTCCCGCTCTCCTCCTCCTTCTTGACCTCGCCCTCGGCCTTGTCGCCGGCGTCCTCCATCTTGACGTCCCCCTCGCCCTCGTCCTTTTCCTTGTTCTTGGCCGCCTCAGCCTCAGCGACCTCCTTCGCCCTGCGCTGCTCCTTCTCCCTGGCAAGCTTGACCGCGAGCAGGCTCTCCTTGCGCGCCTGCAGCTCGGCCGCCTCCCTCTCGTCGACCTCGCGGATCCTCTTGCGGAGCTTGGGCCGCGCAAGGTCGAACGCGACGCCGGCGTCGAGCCTGAACCTCTCGAGCAGGGGCGCGACGTCGGGGACCAAGCGGGCGAGCTCGTCGGGCGTGGTGAGCGCGGCGAGGAGCTCGGTGAACTGGAACAAAACCGCGTGGGTCTGGTCGAAGAGCGCTCCGAGGGACTTGAGGTGCGCGCCGGGGGTGCGGAGACACGCCTGCCGCTGGAGCGCAATGTTGACGAGGAGCGGGACCGCGAGCGGGGTTTCGCCGTCGAGGAGGGCGGCGCGGAGCCGCGCGCGCGCCTTGACGAGCGCGTCCTGCACGGCGCGCTGCGACGCGCGCGCGAGGTCCGTCTGCTGGTACACCTCGGCGCGGAGGTGCGCGCCGCCGGCGAGGGAGAGGACCTGAGCGTCCGAGAGGTCGGCAAAGGGCTCGATGGCGGTCATGCGGGCGATGAGCTCGCGGAGGACGACGAGGTCCTTCGAGCCCGAGCCGCTGCCCGTCCCATCGTCGGCGACGAGTGCGTTGACGAGGTACTGGAGGACGAGCGGGAGGGAGGGCTGCATCTGCGCCCAGCGGCGGTACACCTGCCCCGTGAAGGTCGCGATCCCAGAGAGCCACATGGCGATGCTCGTTCCGTCGTCCTTGGTCTTGGGACGGTCAGACGACAGCGCATCGAGGATCGAGTAAGCGAGGACATCGAACGAGAGCGCAGAGAGGTACCGCGACGCCTCGACGACGGGCACGATCAGGTTGTCGTAGCTCTGGATCTGGTTGATCACGACGGCAAAGACCGCCGCCGGGTTCGTATACGCCGTCCGGGCGAGCAGTTTGCCTAGCTTCTTCGAGTTGTCGGTCGACAACCTCCGGAGGAGGCTCTTGGCATCGCGCTCAGCCTCGGCCTTGCGTACGCCCAGCTCGGGGTTCCTGCGCGTGAGCGTGTCCTTCCACTCGCCGTAGAGCGCGAACCGCGTCTCGATCGCGAACAGCGACAGCAGCCGCCAGACCTCGCTCGACGCCGCGGGGTGGTGATCGAGGAGCGCGATGCCGGGCAAGAGGTGCAGTCGCAGGAGGTCGAGCCAGCGGTCGCGACGGGGGTGGTCCTTCGGGTCGGGCTGCGGTCAGGGCGGTCGGCGTATCAGCTCCCTCCTCCCTTCAGGAGAAAACGCGCGGAGAAAAAACGCACCCCAAGGTCCGCCACAGCGATCCTGACAATCTTGGTGTACGTCGTAAAGTCCTTGGCGACCTGGATCCCGACAAAGGGGAGGAACACCTTCTCGAGCATCTCGACCGCGCCCTCTGGCCCGTCCGCCTTCGGGACCCTCTCCGTCCACTTCGGGAAGAAAAACGTCCAGTCGCCGCGCTGCTCGTCGGGGAACGCTTCCCCGGTGAGCACGGGGGCGCGGACATGCGGCGCGACGCGCTTCTCGCCCTTGGAGTCGACGCTGACGCGCGGGCGTGGAGCGGCGAACTCTGCGGCGTACTGCGTCGTCTGCGCGGGGGAGAGGGGCGCATAGGCGGGCGCGATGGACACAGTGAGGAGGCGGTTGAGGAGCGAGGCGACGGGCGGGAAGACACGCGCGAGGAAGGGGTATGACGAGAGGATGAAGAATGCGTGCGTCACGTCGCCGATCGCGAGGAGCGCTTGCAGGAGGCCGAGCTTTTGGTTCGGCGGGTCGCGCGGCGGGGGCGGCGGCAGCGCGGCGGACGTCGATGCCGCTGCGGCAGCGGAAGAGGACGATGCAGCGGGCTTGGCGGGCGCCTCGTCATCCGCGAGCGCACCGGCCATGGCGAGCGCGTTGGCGCCGCCGGCCGAGCGTGCAAGCTGTGCTTGTTCGGCGCGCCACGTCGCGTCGAGCTTGGCGAGTGCGGCGTCGTCCGGCGAGAGGTGCGGCCACAGGTCAGAGAGGCGGACGAGCCCATGCCAGATGAGGAGCGCGGCGGCGAGGTAGAGGTTGTGTGGGACCTCGGCAGGGGCGTCCGCATGTTGGTAGAACGCAAATTTGAAGCCGAGGATCTGTGCGATCGTGTCGCTGCCGGACTCGTCCTCTATGCCAACGTCTATCGGCGTCTCCTTGCTCTTGCCCTTGCCCGAAGCTGCGGCAACGTTGGCGCGCGACTTTGGAGCCCACGGCGAAACCGAGAGCAAGTCGATGAAGAACTGGTGGTGCTCGACGACATGGTCGGAAAAGGCATCGAGGAGAACGTCGAGAGTGCGGCTCGGGTCGAGGTCAAAGTTGCCTTTATGTTTGGGGCGTCAGCACTCAGTCGCAAAGCAAAGCGACGTTTGCACGCACCGATTAGGTTCTTGACCTTGTCGAGGGCGCCCTGCGAGCGCTTCTTTCGCTCCGGCTCGCTCTCGCGGCTTGTCCCGTCTTCGGGCGAGTGCGGCGGGCCCATGCCGCTGAGGAGCTCGACGATGAGCTTGGAGTAGCCCTCGGACTCTTCGCGGAGGAGGTTGAACTTTTGCTGCTTGTAGCTGCACGGTGCGTGTGCCGCACGAACAGAGTCAGGGGAAGAGGGCAAGGTGGGAGCGGGGGGGGGGGGGG